>JAWPHD010007271.1:0-131523 GCA_037043455.1 Cyrtodaria siliqua
CCATACATGCTGGGTTTACTTATATGAGACATATAGGTCCATACTGCTGGGTGTAATTAACTGGACATATCGGTCCATCAGTCTCGAAGTAATTATCTATGACATAGGTCCATAATGCTGGTGTAATTATGTGTGACATATAGGACCATGAGGCTGGGTGTAATTATATATGACATATAAAGGCTGGGTGCAATTATATGTGGCATATATAGGGTCCACAGGGCTGGGAATAATTATATGTGACATATAGGTCCATGAGGCTGAGTGTAATTATATATGACATATAGGTCCATAATCTGGGTGTAATTATGTGTGAAATATAGGTCCACTCAGTCTCGGATGTAATTATATGTGACATAAGGTCCATAATGCTGGGTGTAATTATATGTGGAATATAGGTCCATGATGCTGGTTGTAATTATATATGACATATAGGTCCATAATGCTGGGTGTAATTATATGTGGAATATAGGTCCATGAGGGCTGGGTGTAATTATATAGACATATAGGTCCATAATGCTGCGGTGTAATTATATTGTGACATATAGGTCCATGAGGCTGGGTGTAATTATATATGACATATAGATCCTTAATGATGGGTGTAATTATGTGACATATAGGTCCATAATCCTGGGTGTAAGATATATGTGACATATAGGTCCATAATGCTGGGTTTAATTATATGTGACATATAGGTCCATAATGCTGGGTGTAATGATATGTGACATATAGGTCCATAATGCTGGCTGTAATTATATGTGACATATAGGTCCATCAGGCTGGGTGTAATATATGTGACATATAGGTCCATCAGGCTCGGTGTATATGTAAATATATGCAGAATATATTTTCATCAGGCTCGGTGTAATTATATGTGTCATATAGGTCCATCAGACTTGGTGTAATTATATGTGACATATAGGTCCATCCGACTGGGGGGTAATTATGTGACATATAGGTCCATCAGACTGGAGGTAATTATGTGACATATAGGTCCATCCGACTTGGGGTAATTATATGTGACAATATAGATCCACAGGCTGGGTGTAATTAACTGACATAATAGGTCCATCAGACTGGGGGTAATTATATGACATATAGGTCCATCAGACTTGGGGTAATTATATGTGACAAATAGGTCCATCAGGCTCGGTGTACATGTAATTATATGTGTCCATCAGACTGGGGGTAATTATATGTGACATATGAGGTCTATCAGCCTGGGGGTAATTATATACTGAAAGGAACAGGAAACGCATAATTGGAATTTCCGCTATATATTGTATGTTTAATTATGCTACTGCTAATCAATGGTACAGGGCGATGTTAGGCTTTAAATGAGTTTCATTATCAACAGAATGCACATTGTCTCAAGCAGGTGGGCAAACTTAGGCTTTAAACGTTGCAACGCTTAACATTAAACACAAGTACTGAAATGGGCTCGATTTTTCAAGCAAAACTTCAACATTTATGAATTCCTGTTACAAAGTATACTGTGAAATCATTAACATTCGTTGGGGATTAATTTTGGGTATTTCGAGGTTGACCCAAACCGCGAAATCTAATCCCCACGGAATGTTTAATGCCTCAGAAGTTGGCCGTGATTCAGATCATAATGTACAGTAGGCATTGCACTTTTGGACTCATCTTTTAGCCAATATCGTTTGAATCAGGTTATATATTGTTTAGAAAATAGGTGTTTATGTATTTATTAATCATTTATTTTGAAATAAAAAACAAAAACTAGAGTGTTGTTGTAAACTTTTTCAAAGCCAGTATCTGATATTTACGTTTGCAGTTGTGTACTAGTAAAATCGTTCACGAATGGGTATTAACGTTGTTATCATTGTCATCCATTGTCATCAATTACCGAGTACTTCTATTTGTTCGACAACTGGGTGGGTTCTCAATGAATTGAACATGGAGATTATTTGCTATATTTTATCAACAAGAACATACTTGAAACTGACAGAACATGAATAAAAAAATTGTATTAGGAAAAAAAAATGCTATCGAATTTTGTATCTTTTCAAAGACTCGAGCGGTATTGGCCGAGATAAACTGTGAGTAACAAATCAATAAACCAGTCAATGACCGATTACTAGAATACACAGGAAATAATTAGTAAAGTCAAGCAATGGTGTCAGACATAATCTCCGTTAATTGGATGTGTTTAATATTTAATGACCCATGGTTAATTGGGCAATTTGACATGCGACAGGAAATGAGTGACATAGTCGCCAGACAGGTCTGCCGGATAGGTCTGGCGGATGTTTTTCCACTAGGCTAACATGGACAAATTCACGGATGTTTTTTTTTTTTAAATCAGATATGTGCAAATTGACGTCCCCTCGAAATTGTCTTTTTAGAAAGAACCGTGAAATTTAATGCCCACGAAATTAAATGATTCCACAGTACTTTGATTAAAAGGTCTACTTCATGACAGAGTTGTCCTTTCTGTAATTAGTTGTAGCCCCTTTTTGTACAAAACACGTTGAGATATATCTGGAATATTACATAGAATTAGGTGTATATATATAATAGTGTAGTATAGGCAATTTTTTGATTATGCATTTCTTTTTTGTAACATATAGGTCCATCAGACTCAGTGTAATTATATGTGACACTACAGGCCCATCGTATTGGGTGTAATTATATCTCCTGATACTATATATTAACTGTACATATAGGCAGGTCACTTTTATCAAGGATAAATTTATTTTTATTTTGTTACTGAGTTGGCCGTCTAAATAATTAGCAAGAAAGAACAAACTGCTCACTGTGCCACAGACAATGAATTTTCATAACCAGAAATCCGACTGCAGATGCATCCGTTCCTTACCTCTAAATAATTCATAGCAGGTTTTCTTCAACCCATAATCAATACAGTATAAGCATGTGGCGCTGGGAGGAATTACTTTGATAACATTTGAGAACTTTAAATGATCCACTTCTTTAATGGTACACAGATGAGATGTTTCTTCACACCAATCAATAGTTGAGTATACTTTCCACCGTAAATCAATAGCCCCCTAGGAAAGCCTTGCTTTACAAATGGACAGGTTGCTGCACTGCTGCCAACAGCAATCACTCCAACTATTTTTATTATGTATCATAAAATATAAGCATTTTTCATTGGCTTAGAAGCAGTCAGTCACCTGTGATTAAATAGTTTTAACCATTCCGATGGGACATAATTACATGTATGCCAACCTTGCACCAGTTCATTCGGTAACTGTGCAATAGCAAATTGAGCATAGCTATCCTGCCAGCAACAGTCAAATTTTACAACATATGTACAGCATTTCCATACCTACTGATGACCAGGTATACTGAACAAAAAAAGAAACTTCCGCAACTTTACCCATACATTTAGACACAATGAAATTAAATTTTGTTTGGTCTGATATGCCAATACCTTTGTTAAAAGGCCAGCACTGTCATGAAAATAATTTTCCTTGAACCGAGCTTGTGGGCAAACTTATTCCCCTTGTTTTGGTTTAAAAAGCATTTCTGGGTCTTGTGGTTACAATTTTGAGTTAACACGGTTTTGTTATATTGAAATAAACAGAGGATAACCTCAGCAACAAAGACAGAGAAAATATTCTGACTTATTCACTCAGTTTTGCGCCATACAGCTTTCAAGAATGAATATTTTCAGATTACCTCCCTTTATAATAAAAATATAGTGATTTCGCAATTTGAATAAAACCTGTTTTAGCAGCAACACACAAACTCTGGTTTTTGATGATTATTAATATTGTTCAGAATGATTGAGCGATAAGCATAAACTGATGACATTTTATCCAAATTGGTGTACAAAGTTTAACAAAGTCAACCCTATGCAAATCACAGCTTCAAATGCGGAAGTTTCTTTTTTTGATCAGTATATATAACTTGCACATTTTGAGCCAAACTCAATATAAACGGCTTTTATCAGCCATGTCAAACCCCGAAACTGGAGCTTCGAATTAAGAGTTACCAATCCATAATTCTTTTTACACATATTAGTACCCATGAATAAACCTATTCTTTTAATTGGCAAAACTTCATTATTTTATGACCTGAACACCTGGATAGGGTTTGGATAAATGATTTTGTTGCGTAATGTTGCCGTTATTCGGCGGGTTATTGCCTGTTATGCCTTTAAGATATCAAAAAGTGATGTCACGAGGGTGAAGTCAAAATGCAATAGTTCATTCCGTAACCCTGCAAAAGTACATTTAGCAAGCATTAGTTCATCTATGTCATTGGCACCCTTTTTATCAGTAAACAAATTTAAAAATGTTTATATTTATGATATATAATAACACAACTATATCATTCCTCAGCAGTCAATGGTTAGAACAATGGTTAACTATTTATCCCCAGGAGAGACTACTACTATATCATTCCTTAAAAGTCAATGGTTAGAACTATTTATCTTCAGTAGAGACTTCTACTATATCATTCCTTATGAGTCAATGGTTAACTATTTATCCCCAGGAGAGACTACTACTATATCATTCCTTAAAAGTCAATGGTTAGAACTATTTATCTTCAGTAGAGACTTCTACTATATCATTCCTTATGAGTCAATGGTTAACTATTTATCCTCAGTATAGACTACTACTATATCAATCCTTAGAAGTCAATGGTTAGAACTATTTATCCTCAGTAGAGACTTCTACTATATCATTCCTTATGAGTCAATGGTTAACTATTTATCCTCAGGAGAGACTACTACTATATCATTTCTTAGAGGTCAATGGTTATAACTATTTATTCCCAGGAGAGACTACTACTATATCATTCCTTAGAAGTCAATGGTTAGAACTATTTATTCCCAGGAGAGACTACAACTATATCATTCCTTAGAAGTCAATGGTTAGAACTATTTATACTCAGGAGAGACTACTACTATATCATTCCTTAGAAGTCAATGGTTAGAACTATTTATTCCCAGGAGAGACTACTACTATATCATTCCTTAGAAGTCAATGGTCAGAACTATTTATCCTAAGGAGAGACTATTGACCCGAGAAGGGTATTACTTCACCCGGCATACCGCCTCATGCAATAGTACCCTTCTCGGGTCAGTAGTCGCTCCCTCTGATATAGTTCTGTGTGTGTGTGTGTAATTCTAAGGATTATAGTCCCTCCGCCTATATGGACACCAGAGAATCCCGGTACGCCCAGGCATAATGTGTGGACTGTAAAAGGGTATAATTTTGAATTTGTTTAATTTTCGTTGACTCCGCCACAGAGTCCTCCAAAGTTTCTGGATATATTATCAAAGAGGAAAGCCAGCACTGTCGGTTAATTCAACCTAATTTCTCGTTACTGGCTTTCTATAGCTGGCTGTAAAGGTGTTGTTAACGGACTGGTATTACTTGCACATATTAATATTAGAAGGAGATGCGGGATACCGTGCGACCTTTTATTAGGTCGCTAGTATTTATAATTATGGGCACCTATTACAGGGCGATGCAGGGGTATGATGCGACCTTTTGACATGGGTCGCCCATACTTATATTTAATGGGCCAGGTCATTTTTTGAACTGTGATAGAAGGAGATGAGGGCTACCATGCGACCTTTTATTAGGTCGCTAGTATTTATAGCTATGGGCACCTATTTCAGGGCGATGCGGGGTATGATGCGACCTTTTGACATGGGTCGCCCATACTTATATTTAATGGTTCGGGTATTTTTGTAGGTGGGATACGCAGCGACCGTTTGTACAGGTCGCGCATATTTATACTTAGTGGGCTTATTTGTTTAGGGTAGTGTGGGATACGCAGCGACCGTTTCTACAGGTCGCCCGTTTTCTATTATTGGGGTGTATTTGTTGATTTGGTTGCTTAGCAAGTAGGATCGAAGACGACTTCCCGTACCGCCGATAAGTAGTATTGGAGTAGTGTGAAGGGGCTCTGTCTTCCATCCCCATCAGGTGTGTCTGGCTGGCTGCATCGTCGTATGGTAGAGTTGTTGTATGCGTTGTAGGTTGAATCTTGAAGTTGCCCAGACGCACTTGTGCATTACATTTTAGATGTTATACAACTAGTGCCCCTGGGCGGTCGTTGATCCTCGATGTTTGGTTGGTCTTCGCGCCCTGGCTGCTGGTCTTCTATCTTGTAGACAGTCTGCCGCTAGCTGCTAGGACCTCCCTCTTCAAGACACCATGGTGCATTGTACTGTTTTTATTATTTCTCATACCATATATTGAGTGACCAAGTTTGTTTCAAAACGGCCCCACTGAAGGGTTTTTTACTATGTTTTGGGCTTAAAGCCTTTATTTTGTCAATTATAACATTATTTAAACAATAACACAATTTAAAAAACCTTATTTACAAAATTTATTAATGGTTTTGGTCACTCTCGTATATGTGGCGGTAGAAAGAGGCTGTGTTAAACGTGTTTATACGTACCTGTTGACTGCCATCTCATGGTTTTTTTAAGTGTTGGTTCTACCGTTTTACATATTGTGACTACTTGCCATTAATTACAGTTTTTGTTTACATAATGGTTTGAAATACGTTTGATATAATTAAATTACATATATATTACATACACATACAAACACAAGATTACCTCACCTATTGTCTTAATTGCTTCGACCTTAACCTGTCGTGTTCTATTGACCTGACCTAACCTACTTGGGTGTCCTACTTAAAAATATGTGTTTATTGCCGAGTTTCTTAACTATGTTATTCAGGGTCAGGGTCGATTTAAGTGTCAAGGTCGGATTTGTCAATTTGGACACAGCGCGGACCGGATGGAAATCACTTGGTTTTAAAGTGATATTATTACTGATTTTATGGTCGAAATAGACGATAAGCAAGGCACAACACACTATAATACAAATCACATCAGCAACCAAAGACTCAAGACAACCTAGAGGCGAGACGGTTAGACAATGCAATATCAACCTGCTCATGAAATACCCCCTATCAACTATGTGATTAGGACACCACAGGAGCAGTTTGATCTCCCATCCTCAACCTAATCAGGAGTCAGTAATCGGTGAAGTTTTTCATATATAAGTATGTGAGACATGTCAAAAATGTCACTGTTTTTTGAGTTTACTGACGGTCCCATCCCGTCTGATGGGATGAGCACTTAGTGGGATAAATTTACATTATGTGCTTATGTTTTTAAGCGCTATTATTACTGTTTTATGAACGAAATTGACAATAGGTGAGGCACATACAAATTCATAAATCATTACTGCACAGTTCAATACTAAAGCAATTATACCACAGTGGTGTCGCGCTACCCTATCTTTTAAGTCTTCTTGAATAGGCTTCAATACGTTTGCACGCCCCAAAGACTACAGCGAGCATCCGTTCGCTGTATTTGTGTCAGTGGAGAGACTCGCCAACTGTGTAGGTGTAGTTCCTTCATAGTTTAGGCATTGATTTGGCAGCGCGGCCTCACCGTGTGATGTTGTCCCCATTATTGATGTCAAGGCAAATACATATTCATAAATTAATTACTCCACAGTTCACTACTAAATCAAATATTTTATGGTTTTCATACATACATATATATATACCTTCCTCTATTTAGCTACTCATACTCTCATAACTTTCTCTAACTGGTAACTATAACCGGGCCTGCTATGTACGTCTATTCATATCCGTTGAAAACACCCCACAGTGGTGTCGCGCCACCCCATCTTTTAAGTCTTCTTGAATAGGCTTCAATACGTTTGCACGCCCCAAAGACTACAGCGGGCATCCACCTGCTGTATTTGTGTCAGTGGAGAGACTCGCCTTCATAGTTAAGGCATTGATATGGTAGCGCGGCCTCACCGTGTGATGTTGTCGCCATATTACAATGTCCGTGTGCACCAAACTTTTAGTTTATACTGTACATCTTTTCTATTTACCTAACCTTTTGTGTCTGTTATATTGTATTCTGCCTGTCTTGATATGGTTTGTCCTATTCTAAGTTTTAAGCGAGTTTTAGGGCCCGTACTCAAAAGTAATGGCTCGGTTTCCACGGTCAGGACCGCGCAGTTCATATAACAGGCTGCAGGACCGCGCTTATACGCGTCGCCGCCTGATCTATGAACCATGGAAATCGCTTGAGCCCCGCCTTTATCACAGTACCACAGAAAATATTCCTCGTGCAGATGAAGCCCAACATTAGACTCAACTAATCGTTTTTAACTTTCGCTATGTATTATAGTAATAGGCCGTTTTGACTTGTCCATATCTTGGTATGTTTACATTATCTATATAATCATACATTTATATTTACATGTTGCATGTTCGATCCCCATTTTGTTGACATTATGGTTTATTTTTGTTTTACAGAACGGATTGAAAATGGACCAATCAGGAAATTGTTGGTTTTTTGTTTCGCGAAACGGATTGAAAATGAACCAATCAGGTGTAAGTTGCATTTTCGTTTTGCAAAACGGATTGAAATTATCCGCGCGATCCAAAGAGAGAGCACCGTTAATGAATTGGTGGTTTTTCAACGATTTTTATGTAATTATATATTGAGATATATTGATATAATATCAATGTATGCAAATCCGTTTATGCATTTATATTAATGATGGCAGAAATCAAGAGCAGACATACAGTATATGGCTAGACCTACACATAACCCCATATATTTCTTGCTACATTAAACCACTAATAATACCAGACTATGTAAATATGCATTTATATAACCTTGGCGCACCCTGACTCAGTCATGAATTTAAACACGCTCTTTCTGACTTGTTCCTGTATTTGTTTTTCCGGGAACAGTAATGTACTTTTACTTATTGTTTTCAAGCCTAATTGAAGCAGTTCTGTTTCTAGACTTTGTCTCTGTTCTTTATATAGTTGGCAGTGCCCTGGTGGATCAAAGAATATGTGTTCAAAAGTTTCAGGCTGACCACAGGATTTGCATTCCCTATTTTTAAATTTATCCCGCCTTTCTGAACCTATCCCATTATGTCCTAATCTTAGCCTAGTGTATACCTTGTCTATAAGCCTAATATCACTGTATTGTTCTATTGCGCTAGGTACCGATGGCTGTAAGCGTAGCCTTTGAGTTGTCGTATTTTTCCATGTTTGTGACCATTCTGTTTTAACCTTCTCCTTAATTATACTATATACTTCTTTTACCCCTAGTTTTATTGGTATTATTTGACCGTCTATAGAGCCTTGTTTTGCGATGTTGTCAACTACTTCATTGCCTATTATCCCCACGTGGCTGGGTACCCACGTCATATCTAGCGTTATGTTTTGTTTTGCTATTTTACTTATTCCCAACATTATTTTTTCAATTAAGTCCTGTCTACTATTGGAATTTCCTTTATTTATAGATTGTAGGGCGCTAAGGCTATCGCTCAGGATCACTACCTTTGCAGGTTTTTTCTGGTGTATCCATGAGAGTGCCGCTAATATCGCAACCAATTCTGTTGTATATACCGATACTCTATAATTAAGTTTGATCTTTTTCTGGTATATTATCAAGTTAGTTTTGTCATAAATTACTATTCCTGCCCCTGCTATTTCCTTCTCCGCGTCTTTACTGCCATCGGTATATATCTTTATATAATCGCTATAGTTACAATCGATATGTTCATTGCTTATATTTTTGGCGCTTATTGTTGAAGTCTCCGTTTTGTTAATTAGATGGGTTAAGTCAAGACATGGTTTGATTGTTTGCATTTTTGTGATTGGCGTGAACAAAGGTTCTTGTATACTAATATCTTGCATTTTATATTTTTCTAATAGTACCTGTATCGTTTGGGTATATGGAGGATTGATTTTCTTATACCTATTTGCTTTATGTTCGAATATTCCTATCTTAGTTATTAGTTCATTAACCGGTAGCCTGTCTTTTAACCTGCTAGACCTGGCCCAATATTTTAGCATATTTTCTTCTCTTTTTAATTCTATTGGTATTTCCGCGCATTCTACGAGCAGAGCTATTTGATTGGTTGATTTATACGCGCCTGTTACTATTCTTAAAGCTTTATTTTGCATTATTTGCAGCGGTTTTAATGTTGCTTTTGTTGCTGAAGCATACGCGATACTGCCATAATTGATTTTGCTTAGAATTAGCGCTTTGTATAGTTTTAACAGAGATTTCTTGTCCGCGCCATAATTCGTTCCAGTTAACATTCGTAGCATATTTAGGTCTTTTGTGCATCTTGATATTACATATTCGACATGTTTTTTCCAGTTTAGATGTCTATCAAAGTACATACCTAGAAATTTCGCAAAAGGTGCAAATGTTAGATTTTTATTGCACAGTTGAAGGGTTGGGAAGTTTGGTTTTTGCTCGGGGTAACCATTCCTTGAAACGAGTAGCACTTGTGTTTTATCGGGGTTAATTGTTAGTCCCCATCTTAATGCCCATTTTTCGATTATTACTAATAGTTTTTGCCCTTTAATCACTGCATTTTTTGCTTGACCGGAAGTTACCCACATTGCCCCATCATCTACAAACTGTGATAATTGCGCTTGATCTTGCGGGTTTTCTATCGGCTTATTGTGCGCTTTTATTGCCTTTTCTAGGGTATTCATAAAGATACAGAATATTATAGGAGAAAGGACACTTCCCTGTGGACAGCCATTTTCTGTTTCTAATGTTTCAGACATTATATTATTTATTTTAACTTTTATTTTCCTCCCGTCTAAGAAATTAGCAAGCCATTTTAGCATTCTGCCCTTTATCCCTATATTATATAGTTGTAAGAGTGCCCCCTTATTCCAGTGTTTATCAAATGCATTGCTTAGATCTAACATTATTGCCAATAAAAATTTATCTGATATTTGGGACTTTTTACAGTCAGCTTCCAGCCTTACTAAATGGTCATCGCACGTGCGATTTTGTCTGCAGCCAGACTGGTACTTAGATATTAAGTTTTCCCTTTCAGCATAGTTTACTAATCTAGGTTTAACCATTTTTTGCATTATTTTTGATAGTACTGGCGTAAGTGAAATGGGTCTATATGATGATGGTAGATGCTTATCTTTCCCTATTTTGATTATTGGTATTATAATTGATTCGCACCAGTTTTCTGGTGATGTACCAGTTTTCCAAGATTGATTATAGAGTTCTAAAAGTTTAATCTTTCCGTTTTTTGGGAGTTGTTTTATCATTTCATAATGTATTAGATCTTCACCAGGCGCCGTATTTTTACAATATTGTAATGCATTGTCTAATTCGAAAAGGGTAAAAGCTTTATTATACTCAATTTCTAAATGATCATCGTGATTTTCCATTTCTTTATCATATATTTTTTCTAATTTTTCTTTGATAGGTATAAACTTTTTATCGTATTCTGCTGTGCTACTCACTTTTTGATAGTGTTCTACTAATAAATTGGCCTTCTCTTTATCTGCAAAAACATGTTTCTTATCTTTGATTAACACTGGCATATTTTGAATTGGCGTTCCCCTAAATCTACTTATAATATCCCATACTTGCTTAGAATTGGTTCTATGGTTAATGTTGGATATAAATTGTTGCCAGCATTCAGTTTTTGACGTTCTTATTGTTGATTTGGCTGATTTTCTCAATATTTTGAATTTCTCATAATTTGCCGGACTTTTATTATGTTTATACGTTTTTCTCGCGTTTTCTCTTTCTCTTATAATTTTATTACACTCCTCTGTCCACCAAGGGTATACCGCTTTTTGCTTTCTAATTTTTGCTTCTGTTTTTGGAATCGTTTTTTTACAAATTTCATATAATTCTGCCGAAAATTGCTTTTGATTATCATTGAGTGTTTTGTTTTTTGTTGTAAACTCAAAAAGTTTACTACTTTCCTGTTTAAAAAGGGTCCAATCTGCTTTTGCTATTTTCCATTTTGCTGGTAGCATTATGGGTTCATACTGAGAATTATATACTATTTTTGTTAGGGTTGGGAAATGATCACTGCCTATTGTATTGTCAATAACGCTGAAGGTCGCCTTATGTGCTAATTCAGCTGACATTAGACATAAATCTAGGGCTGAGTCAAGGTCGCCGTGTTCCCCTATTCTAGTTACATCATCATTATTCATCATTACAAAATTACTATCTTCTAAACAGTCATACAGGTACTCCGCCTCTTTATCACATCTTAGATCACCAGGGGGGTTCCATGTGGGGTGTTTCATATTGAAGTCACCTAGTATGATAGTATGCTTATTTAAATTCCCAAAAAGTTTTTCTAAGTTTTCCTTTGTATTGTACTCTGTTTTCCTTGTGTAGTAATTAATAATCCTAATATTATGTTTTGTGCCAAAAATGGTTATTGCATTTATTTCTAGTTTTTCAATTTCTGTCATTTTGTGTTCTATAAATTTGATTCCATTTTTTACATATATCACTACCCCACCCCCTTTTTCTGTACCTGGTCTAAACGTATTTACAGGTTCTTGATAACCATGTAGTTTAATTATTTTATTTTTTAAGTGAGTTTCTTGTATGCATATAATATCAGGTTGTTGTTTCATGTTATTCAAAAAGTTTTGAAATTCTGTTATTTTTGGTGCTTCCTCCCCACACAGGCCCCTGGCGTTCCAAGACATAATAACTAGGTTTTGTTTGTAATTATTGAAATTTTTGTTGGACCCTTCCATCAAACCTAGTTAATTATGTTTTTTCACTATCCTACTTACTGACTACCTTATACCTTAAAATCTTCCCCCGTAATTAGGTCGACAGTGACCGGCTGGTGGTGGTGGCATTGGTCGCCACATCTGGGCCCCATGTACAACGCGTACTGGCCCTATGGGGTATTGATGCCTCATAGGATGCATAGGATGCATATGTGGTGGTCCACATCTAGGGACGTTGTTTGGCCGATAGCGGGGGGCGGGTGCTCTTATTATTTGAATATTTTTGTTTTTATTTTCATTTAAAGCTTCCTCTATGATTTGTTCTATCTGTTCATTTGATAGAGTTTCTTTAGCTATTTTTGGTATTATTTGTTTTAGAGCTATTTTAACCTTTTGCTCTACTTCGTTATTTACATTTTCTTGTTGATTTACGTACACATTTGGTTTTGGTGTTGCTTTGTGCTGCAACTTAATTTGCCCTGCTTCTACCATGTTTTTATTATGTTCTATTTGAATGGCGATATTCTTTTGTTCTATTGTTTGTATATACGATTTATATGCTTGGCAGCCCTTATACGCGGCACTATGTTCGTTATGGCAATTTGCACATTTCTTTAGGTCTTTACGGATGCATGATGTTGCTTCATGCGGTTCTGCACAGTGGGGGCACTTTGTTGTGTTTCTACACTTTGAGGTGGTATGTCCGTGTTTTTGACATTTATTGCACCGGATTGGTGTGAGAAGGGAGGGTTCGACTACTATGTTTAGTCCTGATTGGGTAATTATTTGAACCGGTGTTTGTGCCGTATTGAAGGTCAGTTTGATCGACCTTGATGGGACTAGCCTACCATTAACTTTATCAAATCCTCTATACGCGTTTTGGATTTTATTACCTTGGGCGTTCAGTAGAGTTTTGAGCTCAACTGTTGTTTGTATATTGCCTACATCCATGTAAATTATGCCTCGGCTTGATTGCGATATTTGTTTGTTTTGAGCGTTTTTTTTTTAACCGGAAGTCATTGGTCCCATACTTAAACGTGTTACCTATTTCTATTTTGCTTGGGTGGATCCTGAATTGTGGATCCGCCCCTTTTACATTCGGAACTACCTCGCAGAAAGAATGCCCTACATGTTTAACAAAATTTTTAATGATTTCTTTGATCTGCCCCATCGGGAATGCACGCTGCACAACACTAAGGGTGACCAATACCCACACCACCTCCGCCACTGGTACCTGTCCTACAGACTGGTCCTTCAGTTTTTTCTTACTTGTGGTCTCTGTCCACTCCCCCTCCCCCTCCGCTACTTCTACATCTACATCCGCTACTTCTGCTATCTTTTCCCCTTGGGAGTTATATGGCGTCAGTACTCTCTCCAGAGCAGCCATTGTCTTGCCTATAGAAGTTTCGCTACTTCCGCTACTTCCGCTATTCTCACTACCTATACTGCTATCTACCGGTATGCATGGCGCCTTGGCCGCTGGGCTACCTAGACTATCTAAACTATTATTGCTACCATTACTATCATTGCTGCTCCTGTTTCTCTTTGCTACTCTCCCTATGGTTGTCATGGTAGGCGTGCTTGCCGCTAGTGGGCTGTTGAAGACTACTGCCCCTAACCTGTGTTTATCTATGTTTTTCTTGACTGGGGTCAAAACCACCCTTTCTACCTCTATCACCTCTATCACCGTCTCTAGTGCCTCTACATAGGACTTCTGTTTTGTTTGGCTTTCCATTTCTCTATCTCTATCTATCTCTATCTATCAATTTTATCAACTTTGCCTTATATGACCTATTTCAATTTTTTAAATGTTTTAGCTCGCGGACCGGATGGAAAGCACTTTCTTACTTTTTCATGCTATATTTTCTATTTTGAATGCTTATTATCTTATTACTATCTACTATCTATTTCTTACTAGTTTGTTATTGTTATACCTTACTTATGTCTTATTATATTTTGTATACTAGTTATATTGCTGCTGTTAGTGATTTGTTGTTATTTGATGGTAAAATCTGGTATAGTGGGTATTTCTTGAGAAAATCAAGTTATACTTTTCCACCAAATTATACTATCTGTTAATTCTTACTTTTGTTTTATTTACTCTGTATTGCTGTATTGCTGTATTGCTGTATTGCCGATAAATCGCTTCTCTTCACTATTGTCCAATTAATTCACAATGTTCTTATTTCACTAAAAAATTTCAGTTTTATTTCCTTTCCTATCCGATTTTTCACAAAAAGCACAAGTTTACTATGTTTTCCTAAGTCCTTTAAAAAATTTCACAAAGTTCACAAGTTCACGCTGTAACACTTACACAAAACGGCTGAGCCTCCTGACCAGTTGACAGTCAAGACAAGAATGAGATGATATAGTTCTAACCATTGACTTCTAATAAATAGTTGTATATTGTATAATGTGCTTGCTTTCCCTTTAATGCTCCTATTTGTGTTTCCAGGGCTTAATTGCCCTAGGGATACATGTGCTAAAGTGGAGCTAGGAAAGAAACTTGTAACATGTTAGAAGTTTGAGTATTAACTGAGACAGCACCAGTCAGGATCCCCTTGTACATCAGTCCAGCATATCTGACATTAATTGATGTATCACATCTACTAGTTTTATTTATCACTACAGCTAAGTGGTGGCTAAATTAGACCAAATTGTCTGTTAATTGAAACTGATGACTTACCAATGTATGTGTGTGTAACTGGGTACAGGTTAATGGTGAATAATCGATTCCTAACCGTATGTCCTCTATAGCTCAGTTGGTAGAGCGCTCGTATGGTAAACCAGAGACCCCGAGTTTGAGTCCTGGTTGAGGCAAGATAAGACGCATGGGAGTGCATCCGGCATAGTAAAGATAATACATCTAAAATTATCTTATTTGGCCTCTCACTGCTATGGGTTCGAATCCCACTGGGAGCACCACTTGTCAAGTGAGAAAGTGTTGATTCTTACGGATGTTGGGAGGTATATAGTACTGGAGATACCCAGGAAAAATGGAGTAGTCTGCCTCGACACACAAAAAAATGACCGTCATATAAATATGGTCTAACTTATGCTAAAATTACATAAAACACCATTCAAAAAAAAAACAAAATGGGAAGATAAAGATAAATAACAGAGTTCTAATTCACCAGTGTTCTTACAGGCTAATCCACACCACCATAACATTCCTGAAACAACGGGAAGTACCAAGATATATCTAGCCAACTTTCCCAATGTATTGCATTTGTATACATGATTTTTGCATAGCTGATCTTGTAAGATGTGTCAATTAATGTATTTCACTTCCCTGTCAATTCTAATTTATGTTAAAAAGATCAATACATTGATAACCTGGATTTTTATCCATTAACAGCTGTAAATTATTTTTCAAAAGATCTTACTGACTGATAATTCAGAGCATACATGTAGATCTCTGAAATCAAACTTCGTCATCCAGATGTATTCACTATTAACCCAAAGGTAAATATTTCACTATAATTAAGCCAGGTTACAAACTGCCCGAAGGTAAATTCTCGGTTTTCGGAAAAATGATGATTGATAGGCAAGTTTCATAACAGAAGTTCAACTGATGTTAGAACGTTACTTCAAACAAGAGGTCAATGACCTTGAAGCTCTACTGATAGGTTTTTGATAGCTAAGTCAACATTCCCGTGAAGTTTCATGAAAATCCATCAAGTAGTTTCATAGGAGTAGTTGCTACAAGTTTTCATTATATAACTATATGTAAACAAAGTTGTGCGCTGGCGGCCATGTTTAATGTCAAATCAAAATAATTTTTGACAAGGATCAACATCATGTCATACTGATCATTTTAGAAAAAGTCCCATATCAATATCATTTATAGTTTTAAAGAAGTAGTCGCTACAAACTTATTTTTTGAAAATATATTTTTAGCCGTGGCGGCCATTTTGAATTTCCGGCCGACCTGAAACTTTGCTAGGATCAATTAGACATCAAGAGCAAAATTCCTGGGAAGTTTCTTAAAAATCCGTCAAGTAGTTTCAGAGGAGTAGTCGCTACAAGTTTTCATTATATAACTGTATGTAAACAAAGATGGCCACTGGCAGCCATGTTTAACGTCGAATCAAAATAATGTTCGACTCATATTACCATAATGTCATGCTGATCATTTTAGAAAAAGTCCCATATCAATATCTCTTACAGTTTTCAAGAAGTAGTCGCAACAAACTTATTTTTTAAAAATCTATTTTTAGCCGTGGTGGCCATCTTGAATTTCCGGCCAGCCTGAAATTTTGCTAGGATCAATTAGACATCAACAGCAACATTCCTGTAAAGTTTCATGAACATCCGTCAAGTAGTTTCAGAGGAGTAGTCGCTACAAGTTTTTACTATATAACTCTATGTAAACAAAGATGGCCACTGGCAGCCATGTTTAACGTCGAATCAAAATAATGTTTGACTAGAATCAACATCATGTCATGCTGATCATTTTAGAAAAAGCCCCATATCAATATCACTTATAGTTTTCAAGAAGTAGTCGCAAAAAACTTATATTTTAAAAATCAATTTTTAGCTGTGGTGGCCATCTTGAATTTCTGGCCGACCTGAAATTTTGCTAGGATCAATTAGACATCAACAGTAACATTCCTGTAAAGTTTCATGAAAATCCGCCAAGTAGTTTCAGAGGAGTAGTCGCTACAAGGTTTTACTATATAACTCTATGTAAACAAAGATGGCCACTGGCAGCCATGTTTAACGTCGAATCAAAACGATTTTTGACAAGGACCAACATCATGTCATGCTGATCATTATAGAAAAAGTCCCATATCAATATCACTTATAGTTTTCAAGAAGTAGTCGCTACAAACTTGTATTTTAAAATTCTATTTTTAGCTTTGGCGGCCATCTTGGATTTCACATCAACATGAATTTTTGCTAGGATCAACTAGACTTCATGGGCAACATTTCTGTAAAGTTTCATGAATATCCATCCAGTAGTTTCAGAGGAGTAGTCGCTACAAATAAAAGTTAACGGACAGACAGACAGACAGACGGACAGACAGACGGACGACGGACGCCGCACCATGGCATAAGCTCCGCTGATCTCTGATCAGTTGAGCTAAAAATAATTTAAAAAAAATTCGAAAAAAAAAAAAATTCAATTAAAAAAAATAACAAGAGGTCAATGACCTTGAAGCTCTACTGATTGATTTTGTTTTCAGGAAGAAGTCGCTACAAACTTGGTTTTTGAAAATCTATTTTTAGCAGTGGCGGCCATCTTGAATTTCCGGCCGACCTGAAATTTTGCAAGGATCAATTAGACATCAAGAGCAACATTCCTGTGAAGTTTCATGAAAATCCGTGAGGTAGTTTCAGAGGAGTAGTCGCTACAAGTTTTCATTATATAACTCTATGTAAACAAAGATGTCCGCTGACAGCCATGTTCAACATTGAATCAAAATAATGTTCGACTCGGATAACCATCATGTCATGCTGATAATTTTAGAAAAAGTCCCATATCAATATCACTTATAGTTTTCAAGAAGTAGTCGCTACAAACTTATTTTTTTTAAATCTATTTTTAGCTGTGGCGGCCATCTTGAATTTCTGGCCGATCTGAAATTTTGCTAGGATCAATTAGACATCAAGAGCAACATTCCTGTGAAGTTTCGTGAAAATACGTCAAGTAGTTTCAGACGAGTAGTCGCTACAAGTTTTCAATATATAACTCGTATGTAAACAAAGATGGCCAATGGCAGCCATGTTTAACGTCGAATCAAAATAATGTTTGACTCGGATAACCATCATGTCATGCTGATCATTTTAGAAGAAGTCCCATATCAATATCTCTTATAGTTTTCAAGAAGTAGTCGCTACAAACTTATTTTTTAAAAATCTATTTTTAGCCGTGGCGGCCATCTTGAATTTCCGGCCGACCTGAAATTATGCTAGGATCAATTAGACATCAAGAGCAACATTCCTGTGAAGTTTCATGAAAATCCGTCGAGTAGTTTCAGAGGAGTAGTCGCTACAAGTTTCCATTATATAACTCTATGTAAACAAAGATGGCCGCTGGCAGCCATGTTTAAGGTCGAATCAAAACAATTTTCGACAAGGACCAACATCATGTCATCCTGATCATTTTAGAAAAAGTCCCATATCAATATCTCTTATAGTTTTCAAGAAGTAGTCGCTACAAACTTATTTTTTAAAAATCTATTTTTAGCCGTGGCGGCCATCTTGAATTTCCGGCCGACCTGAAATTTTGCTAGGATCAATTAGACATCAAGAGCAACATTCCTGTGAAGTTTCATGAAAATCCGTCAAGTAGTTTCAGAGGAGTAGTCGCTACAAGTTTTCATTATATAACTCTATGTAAACAAAGATGGCCGCTGGCAGCCATGTTTAACGTCGAATCAAAACGATTTTCGACAAGGACCAACATCATGTCATGCTGATCATTTTAGAAAAAGTCCCATAGCAATATCCCTTAGAGTTTTTAAGAAGTAGTCGCTACAAACTTGTTTTTTAAAAACCTATTTTTAGTTTTGGCGGCCATCTTGGATTTCACATCTACATGAATTTTTGCTAGGATCAACTAGACTTCATGGGCAACATTTCTGTAAAGTTTCATGAAAATCCATTCAGTAGTTTCAGAGGAGTACTCGCTACAAAAAAAAAGTTAACGGACAGACGGACAGACGGACGGACAGACGGACGGACGGACGGACGACGGACGCCGCACCACGGCATAAGCTCTGCTGATCTCTGATCAGTAGAGCTAAAAATAAAAATTAAATCAAAAAATAAATAAATTAACAAGAGGTCAATGCCCTTGAAGCTCTATTGATTGATTTTGATTTCAGGATGTAGTCGCTACAGACTTGTTTTTTGAAAATCTATTTTTAACAGTGGCGGCCATCTTGAATTTCCGGCCGACCTGAAATTTTGCTAGGATCAATTAGACATTAAGAGCAACATTCCTGTGAAGTTTCATGAAAATCCGTCAAGTAGTTTCAGAGGAGTAGTCGCTACAAGTTTTCATTATATAACTCTATGTAAACAAAGATGGCCGCTGGTAGCCATGTTTAACGTCAAATCAAAACAATTTTCAACAAGGACCAACATCATGTCATACTGATCATTTTAGAAAAAGTCCCATATCAATATCTCTTATAGTTTTGAAGAAGTAGTCGCTACAAACTTATTTATTTTAAATCTATTTTTAGCTGTGGCGGCCATCTTGAATTTCCGGCCGACCTGAAATTTTTCTAGGATCAACTAGACATCAAGATCAACATTCCTGTGAAGTTTCATGAACATCCATCAAGTAGTTTCAGAGGAGTAGTCGCTACAAGTTTTTACTATATAACTCTGTGTAACCAAAGATGGCCACTGGCAGCCATGTTTAACGCCGAATCAAAATAATTTTCCACAAGGACCAACATCATGTCATGCTGATCATTTTAGAAAAAGTCCCATATCAATATCACTTATAGTTTTCAAGAAGTAGTCGCTACAAACTTGTATTTTGAAAATCTATTTTTAGCCATGGCGGCCATCTTGAATTTCCGGCCGACCTGAAATTTTGCTAGGATCAATAGACATTAAGAGCAACATTCCTGTAAAGTTTCATTAAAATCCGCCAAGTAGTTTCAGAGGAGTAGTCGCTACAAGTTTTTACAATATAACTCTATGTAAACAAAGATGGCCGCTGGCAGCCACGTTTAACGTCGAATCAAAACGATTTTTGATAAGGACCAACATCATGTCATGCTGATCATTTTAGAAAAAGTCCCATATAAATATCACTTATAGTTTTCAAGAAGTAGTCGCTACAAACTTATTTATTTTAAATCTATTTTTAGCCGTGGTGGCCATCTTGAATTTCCGGCCGACCTGAAATTTTGCTAGGATCATTTAGACATCAAGAGCAACATTCCTGTGAAGTTTCATGAAAATCCGTCAAGTAGTTTCTGAGGAGTAGTCGCTACAAGTTTTCATTATATAACTCTATGTAAACAAAGATGGCCGCTGGCAGCCATGTTTAACGTCAAATCAAAACGATTTTCGACAAGGACCAACATCATGTCATGCTGATCATTTTAGGAAAAGTCCCATATCAATATCACTTATAGTTTTCAAGAAGTAGTCGCTACAAACTTGAATTTAAAAAATCTATTTTTAGCTTTGGCGGCCATCTTGGATTTCACATCAACATGAATTTTTGCTAGGATCAACTAGACTTCATGGGCAACATTTCTGTAAAGTTTTATGAATATCCATCCAGTAGTTTCAGAGGAGTAGTCGCTACAAATAAAAGTTAACGGACAGACGGACGGACAGACAGACGGACGGACGGCCGACGGACGCCGCACCACGGCATAAGCTCTGCTGATCTCTGATCAGAAGAGCTAAAAACCTGAAAAAGTTGAACATAACATAATTATAGTCACTTATTTAGTCAATGTATTAATAAAAGTTGTTTGAAATTCAGATGATCTGTCAACCTAACTTATATTTATTTACTTGTAAAGGGTAGGTACAGATGGATTCATATCCCGCATGAAATGGGTTAGAGTCCGTACAACATTTTCGCCACACACGGACGGACATACGAACAAATGGGGGAAGAGGGGTGGGTTACACTATGCCTTTCCACCATTCTTCGTATGGTGTGGGTATATAAACAAGAGGTCAATGACCTTGAAGCTCTACTGATTGATTTTGATTTCAGGAAGTAGTCACTACAAACTTGTTTTTTGAAAATCTATTTTTAGCTGTGGCGGCCATCTTGAATTTCTGGCCGACCTGAAATTTTGCTAGGATCAATAAGACACCAAGAGCAATATTCCTGTGAAGTTTCATGAAAATCCGTCAAGTAGTTTCAGAGAAGTAGTCGCTACAAGTTTTCATTATATAACTCTATGTAAACAAAGATGGCCGCTGGCAGCCATGTTTAACTTCGAATCAAAACGATTTTCGACAAAGACCAACATCATGTCATGCTGATCATTTTAGAAAAAGTCCCATATCAATATCCCTTAAAGTTTTCAAGAAGTAGTCGCTACAAACTTGTTTTTTAAAAACCTATTTTTAGATTTGGTTGCCAACTCGGATTTCACATCAACATGAATTTTTGCTAGGATCAACTAGACTTCATGGGCAACATTTCTGTAAAGTTTCATGATAATCCATCCAGTAGTTTCAGAGGAGTAGTCGCTACAAATAAAAGTTTACGGACGGACAGACGACGGACGCCGCACCACGGCATAAGCTCTGCTGATCTCTGATCAGTAGAGCTAAAAAAAGGGTAAAATATCATTCCGCATAACCTAAAACAATTCCATTACTCAGCCTTCTGCGCCTTACAACTTATAACTTATTTCTAAGTGACTCAATGTATCTTCCTCTATCAAGCAAACAACTGAAATAATTGTCAAAACAAACAAGAAATAAAGATATGAATAAATAAAAACATTTATTATAAGCCTACTAGATAGGAACCCATGTGAGGTGATTCACTAGCAAAGATTAATAGTGATCATAGAAGATGAACTCTTGCAGAGATAAGAAACCTTTCAAAACTATACACTTTCATGATGTTCATACCCATGACTCAGATAAACTGCCAGCATGAAAATAAACCATGAAATATTTCAGTGCTGTATCATCAGGACAATTACTAGAAAATGTGTCCATGGGACACAGATGCCTCGCTTTAGTGCTTTCAACATTAAATATCAATAATGTGTGTGTGTCAGACATTCTCACTGACCTTCTGACCATTGAAGCAGGGTTGTGGGGAGGAGGATAGGATGGGCTGTCAGAAACTTGTCTACAATTTTACTATTAACCAATCTGTAATCTGAAAAAAATCTCATAAACATCAGATACAAATTGAAGTAGCTATAGTAAATCTATAGCTACTTCAATTGTTATCCGATCTTTACGATCAACAAAGCAAAATACAGCATTTTTATTTATATATATATTATTCACTGAAGATATTTTGAAATATATACATACTGCAATGCCTCCCTTTAAAAAATTTGACCAGTATTCATATTTTCACTCATTCTGAAATCGTAAAGAAAGAAAAAACCTCCCCATTTGTTTATGTCTATATTAAGATATGCTTTCGTCTAGCTTCTGTAAATATTTGTTGTATTATATTTAAATACATATTTGACGCATATTTTATCACATAACTGTACGGTTTGCTGAGGGGTGGCCCACCCCGACCCTCACAAACCTATGACGGGGTGAATAAATGGATCACTATTAATTTGGTGATTGAAATTAAAAAAAAGAAAAAAAAGCATTTTTCAATAAATCAAGGGCCATAACTTTGCTGTTCTAGTTGGAAATGAGCATTGTTTAAATTACTCCCACTTCCTTCTACGACCCTGATAACTTCATAAAATAAAATACTAAAACAAGAGGTCAATGACCTTGAAGCTCTACTGATTGATTTTGATTTCAGGAAGTAGTCGCTACAGACTTATTTTTCGAAAAATTATTTTTAGCCATGACGGCCATCTTGAATTTTCGGCCGACCTGAAATTTTGCTAGGATCAATTAGACACCAAGAGCAACATTCCTGTGAAGTTTCATGAAAATCCGTCAAGTAGTTTCAGAGGAGTAGTCGCTATAAGTTTTCATTATATATCTCTATGTAAACAAAGATGGCCGCTGACAGCCATGTTTAACATCGAATCAAAACGATTTTTGACAAGGACCAACATCATGTCATGCTGATCATTTTAGAAAAAGTGCCATATCAATATCACTTATAGTTTTCAAGAAGTAGTCGCTACAAACTTGTATTTTGAAAATCTATTTTTGGCCATGGCGGCCATCTTGAATTTCCAGCTGACCTGAAATTTTGCTAGGATCAATAAGACATCAAGAGCAACATTAATGTGAAATTTCATGAAAATCCGTTAAGTAGTTTCAGAGAAGTAATCGCTACAAGTTTTCATTATATAACTCTATGTAAACAAAGATGGCCACTGGCAGCCATGTTTACCGTCGAATCAAAATAATGATCGACTCGGATAACCATCATGTCATGTTGATCATTTTAGAAAATGTCCCATATCAATATCACTTATAGTTTTCAAGAAGTAGTCGCTACAAACTTGTATTTTGAAAATCTATTTTTAGCCATGGCGGCCATCTTGAATTTCCGGCCGACCTGAAATTTTGCTAAGATCAATTAGACATCAAGAGCAACATTCGTGTGAAGTTTCATGAAAATCCGTCAAGCAGTTTCAGAGGAGTAGTCGCTACAAGTTATCATTATATAACTCTTATGTAAACATACATGGCCACTCAGGCAGCCATGTTTAACGTCGAATCAAAATAATGTTCGACTTGAATAACCATCATGTCATGCTGATCATTTTAGAAAAAGTCCCATATCAATATCACTTATAGTTTTCAAGAAGTAGTCGCTACAAACTTGTATTTTGAAAATCTATTTTTAGCCATGGCGGCCATCTTGAATTTCCGGCCGACCTGAAATTTTGCAAGGATCAATAAGACATCAAGAGCAACATTCGTGTGAAGTTTCATGAAAATCCGTCAAGTATTTTCAGAGGAGTAGTCGCTACAAGTTTTCATTATATAACTCTATGTAAACAAAGATGGCCGCTGGCAGCCATGTTTAACGTCGAATCAAAACGATTTTCGACAAGGACCAACATCATGTCATGCTGATCATTTTAGAAAAAGTCCCATAGCAATATCCCTTAGAGTTTTCAAGAAGTAGTCGCTACAAACTTGTTTTTTAAAAACCTATTTTTAGATTTGGCGGCCATCTTGGATTTCACATCTACATGAATTTTTGCTAGGATCAACTAGACTTCATGGGCAACATTTCTGTAAAGTTTCATGAAAATCTATTCAGTAGTTTCAGAGGAGTAGTCGCTACAAAAAAAAAGTTAACGGACGGACAGACGGACGGACAGACGGACGGACGACGGACGCCGCACCACGGCATAAGCTCTGCTGATCTCTGATCAGTAGAGCTAAAAATATATATATCTGAAAAGGAGATGGGGTCCACAACTGACACAAAAAATGTATTCTAACCGGAAATTGTCAGGTGAATGAGTTGATCGAGCGGGCTTAATTTTCCAAACACGGAATGACACAGCGAGAGATATTTCGAAAGGAAGTTAAAAGATTGAAGAAAAATACGAAAAATATACTGTCATACAAAACATGTCAAGATCGGCCTGATATTCTTCTCTTTGGTGAGTTGTATGCATGCACGTGTGATATTTAAGGTTTAGTCTATAGAAATACTGCGGTTGTTTATGCAGGCATTTAGATGTCTTTAGAAACCTCGCCGGATAATAGCATGTGGGTCGATACGGGGTCATACCATTCATTCAAACCCAAAGAGTCACAGCTCTGCAGTAGGTATATAATCAGCATTTTTTTTCACCATTTTGGGAATGGGTCCGTGGCTGGTCAAATGGGAAAAAACACGCGATTTTTCTCAAAATCGGGAAAAAAATCGCATTTTTTCTCAGAATTGGGAAAAATGTTGTTTTTGTATTTTGTGAAATATTACATATTTATTGATGATTTACATAATAAAATATTTTCACAACTGTAATGTTTCAAGTTTTTATTGTACTTCACTGTGTTGTTACAGAATAATTTCCCTGTTTTTGTTGTCCCTGAAAATGTTAACAATGCCGTTAAGTTCATTGTCATTTAGGGTTGCACCAGATTCTCTGCATATTCTCATGACTGAGGAAAGAGTTTCCTGGCCCAGACGATTTCTGTTATTCGTCCTTTATTTAGTATTAACCCATCGCTCACTGAGGCGCTTGTTACATCATAAGTAGAATATACTAGCGGTAAAGCGTTTCGAAAATATACAAGCGGTAAAGCGTTTCTGCAACACATAAACAACATGGCGTCGTCCTCGGGTGATGAGGCTGTGTTTTGCGTTTCAATTTACACTGAAAAGCAGAAGAAACGTACAACACTGGTAAAAAACTTTATTAAGAAGATTAATCTAAAACAGAACTGGGAAGATCTATTACATCTGTGTATTGAGAATATCCAAGGAGAAAAATTGACGGATTTGGGAATTTTTTAGTTGGAAATTGGGAAAAATTGTCAATTTTTTCAATTGGGAATGGGGCCTTTTATCGGACTCATTTAAATAAGGTAAAAAAACGCTGATAATACTCCTCAAAATAAATTTACGGCCCATGTTTAGATTTGGGTCATTTTGTAAAAGTGCTGTAATTGAAGAATTGACTGTCTTTTTGCAATTTTTAAGTTTGGTTGTATTCTTTTACAACTGTTTATACATTACAAAAATGTATAAACTTTTTATATGAATATGAAATCCAGAATATTAAAGATTAAGTAATTATTAGTGTTCTATTTTGTGGGTTTGCTCTCAATGAGTATACTACCAGACTGTAAGAGCCAATATTTTCACATCTAATACCATGATGTAAACAAATCATGCATCCAAGAAAATAGATACCACCAGAATAAAATGCTAAACAAAACAGATACCAGATACCAACTGACATACATATTAACATATTAACTGTAATTAATTTATCTCTATCTTCCATAATTACAGACTGTTTGACATGATATGCAACACCCCATGGAGAGATAAGTGTCACCTCCTGATTAATGCAGCAAGTAAATAACACACTGCATGCTGAAAGTTACAATAGGTAAGCAGTCATGTGACAAATCATGTCCATACTTTTGTAACTGCATTGAAATGCACCTTGTTGGCAAGGTTAAGTTCCTGATTAAACCTTTTTCAAAGGGAAATAATTAATAAAACAAGAGGTCAATGACCGTGAAGCTCTACTGATATGTTTTTGATAGCTAGATCAACATTCTTGTGAAGTTTCATGAATAATTTGTCAAGTAGTTTCAGAGGAGGTCCCTACAAGTTTTTACTATGTATTGTAACTCTATGTAAACAAAGATGGCCACTGGAGGCCATGTTTAATGTCAAATCAAAACAGTTTTCGACAAGGATCAACATCATGTCATGCTTATAATTTTAGAAAAAGTCCCATATCAATATCACTCACACTTATAGTTTTCAAGAAGTAGTCGCTACAAACTTGTATTTTTAAAAATCTAATTTTAGCCGTGGTGGCCATATTGAATTTTTGCTAAGACCAATTAGACATCAGGAGCAACATTCCAATGAAGTTTCATGAAAATCCATCTAGTAGTTTCAGAGGAGTAGTTGCTACAAGTTTTTGCTATATATAACTCTATGTTAAAAAAGATAGCCGCTGGTGGCCATGCTTAATGTTGAATCAAAATAATTTTCGATAGGGATCAACATCATGTCATGCTGATCATTTTATATAAAGGCCGATATCAAATATCACTTATAGTTTTCAAGAAGTAGTCGCTACAAACTTGTTTTTTAAAAATCTATTTTTATCCGCCTGGTGACTGTCTTGAATTTCCAGCTGACCTGAAATTTTGCTAGGATCAATTAGGATCAATTAGACATCAGGAGCAACATTCCTGTGACGTTTCATGAACATCCGTCCAGTAGTTTCAGAGGAGTAGCCGCTACAAGTTTTTACTATATAACTATGTAAACAAAGATGGCCGCTGGTGGCCATGTTTAATGTCAAATCAAAATAATTTTCGACAAGGATCAACTTCATGTCATACTGATCATTTAGAAAAAGTCCTATATCAATATCTCTTATAGTTTTCAATAAGTAGTCGCTACAAACTTATTTTTAAAAAGCCTATTTTCACAGCCCGTTTTATGATTCTGATATTTAATCTGGCTTTGTAGGGTCGGATGGACTCCTATTTTAAAATACTGAATTCTCCTCTTAACTCGTATGACCCCACATAATTGCACAAGAATATCAAAAAAACAAAAACAAAAAAAAATAATACAGGTGCAATGATAAATTGAAAACACTATGTATCATAGTAGATTGCTGATGGTTCGGTTCACAAAACTGTCTTCCTCTATTTTCGGTCAGGTACAATTCTTTAACATCCCGCCATAAATAATAAGAGCGCTGCCTAATGTGGCATTAAATGCCAATTCGCTTAGGTTTTTATGCTAAAAGTAGTTCCTAGGTGTCAGGTCAATATGACCGTGACCATCTGACAAAGCCGAGGAACTGATACAGGGCTCGAAATTAGCACTAGTCCTGTAGCCCGAGGCTAGCAAAAATGCTGCCGGGCTAGCAAAGTCTGTCCCTGGGTAGTCCCGATTGGCTAGTAACAAAAAATATTCAAATAAGAAATAAATTATAAATCGATAGATTATGTAGAGACAGCACTGTCTAACCTAACAGGTCTTTTAAAAACCTGATATTTCCAAAGTTTCAATAAATGTAAAACTCGTATAAAGAAACCGAAACTTGAATAAAATAGTATTTTCTGTTGAATATTATATTGGGCTAGTAAATTTTGAGCAGGTCTAGTGATTTTACCCAACTACTAGACCGGTGGTCTAGTAAACTAAAAATGTTAATTTCTAGCCCTGTGATAGATGCTGTTGTTTAACCGGCCTCGTTTATATTACATGATTATGAAACAGGACGAAATCTTGTAAATTCGGGGCCATTGCGAGACTTCAGCCTTCATTTTTGTTGGTAACTGACATGCTGGTTTCTGCTAATAAAAAATAGTTACAAGATCGCAAATATCTCAGCAATTATTGATGCTCACATATTATTGTTTCTCAGATTGATCTGGTAAAATTAAAACGTGTTTTTCTTTTTTTGTGTTATGTTTAGTTTACTTTGTATTATAAACCTACGGAGATATTTGGTCAGCAACGGCACGTATACAAAAGAAAATGTGAAAAAAGCGGGAAAATAGCGTTTTATGGTGTTGGTTGTTAACGATTTCCCAATTCAGCGAACATTTATATGAGTAAAAGATTAATTATAGCCATGTTATTGTACTAGTTTATATACATTTTTGAACCACACTTATACAATCACATAGTCTTACATTACTCAAATATTACGCGAATTCATATGATAATAATGAATTTTGGATGGAAACCGTAACAAACTGATGGGTCATGCAGCCATTTTTCATTAAAAAAAGCGCCATTTCACGACAAATTAACAAATTTCACATGCTTCAAATTTCTAAAGTAAGTGCTCATTTGACATTTCTGAAATTATGCATATTACACTTAAATAAGTCCCTGCATTTTAATCATATTTAACCAGAGTTCTATATATAGCTTTCTTGGAAACAGGAACATTTCATATTAATATGTTTGACCAGTTATAAAATAATAATTAAGCATCAGAATTTTGAGAGCACTATACATTATGAGAATTATGAGAGCACTATACATCATCCGAATTTTGAGAACACTATACATTATGATTTTTAAATTCACCACTAAAAACATGATGTATATATAAAATTCTCCTTTAAATAATGTTGAATAAAGTATCCAATATATGTATATATCGCAAATAGTATTTACTGTTGATAATTGTTACGACATATGTAACATTATTAAAAGAACGCCAATATATTTTTTATTTCTACTATATGGTTTCTTTTAACGATTCTTTTCTCGATTATTAAAAATGGTGAAGTAATTAGCAAAACAATTATGACAAGAGAGATGATTTTAATTTTGATATTGTTAATTATCCCCATCTAAATGGGGATAATTAACAAGAGCAACTTCTTATGGGGTCTTTGTTTATTTATTCCCTTTTCTAGAGCTTATACTCGAGTTGAGGACTTTAATATTCATAATCTTTGTATAACTAAAAAGCTACTCCATCATGGTTACCGTTACCATAAACTTCGTAAAACTTTTGCAAAATTTTATTTTATCTGTGACAAGGACTATCACAACCGGACTTCTATGGTGACGTGATTTACAAACTTCGTAAGATCCTTGGTCATGATCACTTTCACACTATCTTTGTTAAACTTGTTAAAAGGTTTATCAAAAGAGGTTTTGATTCTATCATTTTGCAATGCACCGCATGCTTGGTGGTGGACCCAACTATGCTTTCCTCTTTAATTGTGCGGTGACCGGACAGGCTGTGGACCCTATGATGACGTCTACCTAAAGCCCAAAAGGATGTAGACGTTTGATGCGTCTAGTCTTGTCGTGCCTTCAATGGTTTATTCTCTTGTAGCTCTGGCTTCTGCCAAGTCATTGAGTACCTTCTTTGTGCCTTTCTAGGCTATTCAGGGTTCGAAACTAACTTTTTTAAACGGGTAGTCCGCAGGACTAGTGACTTTAAAAATCTAGTAGTCCTCCTGAGAACTAGATGGTCCTTCCAAAAAACGGTGTGTTTAGCAACAAAAAAAACAGGTGTATAACAGGAGACAAACTTCAAAGTGAACAGTGCCAAAAACCCTTTTCGTCTTGAAGATACCAACTGAAATCGTAAAACTTATTAATTCTTTTTCGGTTTCTCCCCAGGCAGACTTTCATCAGATTTAGATGCATTTTCAACCCTAACCAACTTGACAAATGTTGATCGAATGCAATACTATTCTGGTCTTCGTTTCATTTTTATTGAAAAATACTAATTATTCGACAATTACCCCAAACTTATTTTTCAGTCATACCCGCATTGAGTAACAAAACACAAAATCATTACCTTATCCCAGGGAGTAAGTATACAGGGATGAGAAACGGGTTCATAAACGCTCTAGTTTATCGATTTATGCTGTCGCGCTTGAACGCCGCCATTTACTATTTTATCGATACAGGTAAATCGATCATAAGCGCGTTAAATTTGAAAAGTTAAAATTTCAGCCAACCTCGCAAATTAGGCAGTTTTTACAGCCTCTTTTTTACGGCTTTCTGTTATAATCAACATCACGAAATTACCTTCTTGACAAAGATAAATATGTCTACTATTCACTTTTTGTTATTATTAATGCCTAATATAACCCATACTTTGTATCTCGTTTGCAATAGCTCCATACCATTTTTAATTTTAACGGAACCGTCTAGTAATGTGCTTTTATACATGCATACAAATACACGCTCTGTATCAGAGGACACAATGTGATTAAATAATACTTATGTTTACATTTTGCACCTTTATCGAGTTTGTAAGTGTAATAATTTATAAGAATTTGCTGTTTTTCACACACGCGCGAAACAACCGGAAGTAGTCATTTTCACGCAGTAGTGAAACACGCGCGACAACATAAAACGGCAAAACGATCTGTTTCTCCTCCCTATATACTTACTCCCTGCTAATCCATAGACATAGATAAGTTATTGATGGCTATGACTAATCGTAGGATTCAATACATTTCCGTTGATTTCTCTCGTCTATAGAGCAATCACAAACAAACTCACTTTATACCAAACACATTTCTTTATTTCCTAATTAGCCATCGATAAAACACACAATAGAAGTTTGCACTTTTGCTTATTGACGACCGCCGCAAAGGTTCTTTACAACTCACTGTGCCGATGTCAATCATACAATTATAACCGCCTTTTAAATTTATTTATCGCTGGAGAAATCATTTTCAAAGTATCTCGTCTAATCATAACCCCGCCCTTGCGTAGTAGTTTGTAGTACGATTTTTAATTATTCACCAAACGGAAAAATACGACGGCTTTGATTGACTTAAATAGAATGCGCACATGATCCCCACATGATCTAATCACGTGATCGTCTAACGAGCAAACATGTCGGTTATATTCACATCTCACCTCAGGCACACCGATAATGATCGATAACTAGGCTATTGCCCTGATTAGATAAGAGTCGGGTTGTTATTTAATGGTAATGGGGTTAAATAAGGTACTTGTGAAACACGAGCTGATCCTGTAATTTAGAGGGTTTTGTTAATTATGAGGTTAATCACATTTGAAATTGCTGAAAATCACCCGAAAATGATGGCGACTCAAATTTCGCCCCACATGGATAGAAAAGCGAAGTCAGCCAAATCATAGCGACGTTTTAAGCGACTTCGCCTAATCGAGTGACCCCGGCCCTATATTAGGAATGTGTATTTTACGGCCGTAATATCTATAATGGGGCTCGAAAAAATTACTAGTCCGACGGACTAGCCAACTTTCACTTTAGGTAGTCCTCCTGAAAAACAGGTGGGCACAGGACTAGCGGACTAGCGTTAGTGTCGAACCCTGCTATTGTTTTTTTGTATTTATATATACACGAGCATCTTTGTGTTTTACTTACATTGCCTATTAATGCTGCCTTGTTGGTTAGAGAATAGGTCATGGCGGGGATTTCTTTATTTACACTGTCCCATTTTATTGGGTCGAGAGTACTAGATATAGATACATAGATATATAGCCATGCAAAAGAACCCAATTGATTGAAGAGTCGCTAATGTGTAATACTCGAGAACCAGTCTACAGCGATAACTTCTATTTTAAGAACACATAGATGCACCAGAACCAGCCATTTTGAGGCTACAGTCAATAAAGTTTTATCATTGATTCATTATAAAGTTCTTGATACTCAGGGTTCTCAATACACACATATTTTGACGCGTGGAAATTCAATTTGACCCAATTCTGACGCAGCTAATTTACCACCTGTGCGTTTTTATGACGCGCGTGTATTTGCTTCCAAGCATAATTCCAATACCTATTTTTGATAGTCCAAACATCACAACAATGAGCACGCACTGAATAACATTGCCTGACGACCTTGATCACCTCTTGACCAATCATATTCGCTGCTGTCGCTGCTTGTGGAACAGAGGCGGAAATAACCTGTCTGTAACTGGTGTCAGTGTGTTATCTAATTGCTGCTATTGTGTTAATAATTTAATGATTATCTTTGAAGTTTATGATGCTTTTTGCTGATGGAGACTATTATGAATTTATTGGATTAACTGTTTCATTGACTGCTACCGGCTTCTGATTGATTAACGGTTAATTAGACCGAACTGCTATAAAACAGATGCTAGCGGTCAAACGTGTGAAAAGGTCAAATCGGCAAAAATAAAATTGACTTTATTTGTCTGTTGTTTGTTAATTTTGTTTTACGCAGGTTTTAAGGAACAAAAAAATATATTTTTAATGAGGATAATTTAAATATTTATAAATTGGCGAAATGTACATAAACCGAGCGTATTTTACATGGTTTATCATTCAGTCAAAACTTACTGGACATTACGCATTGCAGGGCTAGAAATTAACATTTTTACCCGGTCTAGTAGTTGGGTAAAATCACTAGACCTGCTCAAAATTTACTAGCCCAATATAATATTCAACAAACTTTGGAAATATCAGGTTTTTAAAAGACATGTTAGGTTAGACAGTGCTGTCTCTACATAATCTATCGATTTATAATTTATTTCTTATTTGAATATTTTTTGTTACTAGCCCATCGGGACTACCCAGGGACAGACTTTGCTAGCCCAGCAGCATTTTTGCTAGCCTCGGGATACAGGACTAGTGCTAATTTTGAGTCCTGCATTATGATATTTTGTGCTTACAGACTTTTTTTGTGCTATCGAGTAACAGACTTTATTAATTCATGTAATGTGTTTATGTTCAATATACAAATGGAAAAAAAAGCAGAAAATAAGTGACAATTCAGATGTTATTTTTACTAGAGAAATATATTAAAATATTTTGAGAAATATTGTTGATACTTGAATACAGAATCAGATTTATAATAGTATAATGATACGAAAGAGTGTACTGTACTAGAGAGTTATTTTTTTGAAATGAATAAAATGAGATTTCTTGAGAATTAAACACACAATAAAGATACGTCATGGCCCTTTGTTTTCTTGTTTAATGTTCCAAAACATACAATTGCATGGTGCAAACAGAGCTTGTGTTATAACACCAATAACTTATAATATTAACAAATGTGCACCCTAATTTATTAAACATCCTTACATAACTTTGAATCTTTGACATAATGACAAAATATTGTAAAATGGAATACTCAATAGTAGTTTTTTAAGTTCAAATGCATATCCTTGTACACCTTTCTTGGCAATAAAATATTTACAGAATTCACTAAAATGAATTTATTAAAACATGTTTTATAAAACGGCGCTTCGATTTGTTAACATTTCAGTTTTGACCCTTGGGATTTTTCAGTCAAGGGTTGACTCTTCACTTTTAAAGTCTATTGAAAACCCTGGATACAGTAAAGTTAAACTTTAAATGAAAAAAATTACGAATAAATTATGGATGAAATATGAACCAATGCCGCAGACACCAATTAAAAGTCTAGGCTCGCACAAAGCATTCACCAGTTTGCCATAGGTGAAACGTTATTTCAATTAATGCAATAGGGTGCATCTATAAACGTTCGTATGTAAAAATAAAAATCACACAAAGACGTCAAATAAATGAAACTAGTTTTGACACTGATTAAATGATTTCAAGCATTCTAACGCATATTTAAGCGCCTGAGTGATGCTGATTTCTGTAGTAGCAACGTCGACACCGGTTAAAATCTCGCGACTTTAAAAACACTTACAGATAAATACGGAAAATAAATGCATTTTAAAAATGTTAAAAATCTCAATATTCATATGCAATCAACTGCAATATGAATATGAATCAATCAGCTTTATTTCAAAAGTTATGAGCTTAAAATCAGCGGACCTTGTCAGTAGCGGACCTTCTTTTATTGGAGATCGTCTCAACAGTGATTTAGTTTCGTTTATGGTGTGTTTTCGAGTTTATTAGAAAATATGTCAACTAATCATTATTGTATAGCCACTAACACTTTTTATGTTAGCCAAGTGTCAGTTATTGTTAATATTTTATCACGGGTTAGTTTGAATAATGTGGTTGCCTTGTGTTTCTCGTTTCGGATTAACTGTCCGCACTTTTCTCCATCCGAAATTATGTGCACTTCCGATGACTTGGTTTGGTGCACCGGTTGATGATTTAAGAGTATATTTCATAGCTTAATTTTAAAATATAAACTTATTACGATATATTCATTTTATTCCAGTCATTAACATTATACTTGCTTAATAAATAAAATACTCACATTTACCGTTGCTTCCGTTTAGTCTAGATCATCTGCGACGCTTGCATCGTGGGTCAGAGAACCAGAATAACGGTGAATTTGGACGAGTTTATATGTTGGCCCCCTGCTATAGTTATGGTAAGGGAGAGAAGGAGGAAACACATTTGTTACTGTTGTCAGTCCAGTGACTATCCGTTAATAATATTAAAAAAACAGGTCAATGAACTTGAAGCTCTACTGATAGATTTTGATCATCATTCCTGTGAAGTTTCATGAACATCTGTTAAGTAGTTTCAGAGGAGTAGTCGCTACATGTTTTTACTATATAACTCTATGTAAACAAAGATGGCCACTGGCAGTTTATGTTTAATGCCGAATGTGTAATGGCCATGTTTAATGTCAAATCAAAAGAATTTTCAACAAGGACCAACATCATGTCATGCTGATCATTTTAGAAAACATCCCATATCAATATCACCAAGGATTTATCCAATCCATATGGATAAATCCTTGATATCACTTATAGTTTTCAAGAAGTAGTCGCTGCAAATTTGTTTTTTAAAAATCTATTTTTAGCCATTGCAGCCATCTTGAATTTCCGGCCGACTAATAATGTTTGTTTAGTGTTTTACGTCATTGTTTTACTTCATTTTTAACACATGTAAGGTTATATATGACTGTCGATTGTTTTGTGGAGGAGGCAGACTATCCACGTTTCCTGGGTAGAACCAGTACTGTACACCTCTATTTTGAAGTTTTGCTAGGATCAACTAGACATCAAGAGCAACATGTCTGTTAAGTTTCATGAAAATCCCTTTAGTAGTTTCAGAGGAGTAGTCGCTACAAGTTTTAAATATATAACTCTAACGTTATGTAAAGAAAGATGGCCGCTGGCAGCAATGTTTAATGTCGAATCAAAATGATTTTCGACAAGGCCCAACATCATGTCATACTGATTATTTTTGAGAAAGTCCAATATCACTTATAGTTTTCAAGAAGTAGTCGGCACAAACTATTTTTTTTAATTCTATTTTTTAGCCATGGCGGCCATCTTGAATTTCCTGCTGACCTGAAATTTTGCTAGGATCAACTAGATATTAAGTGAAACATTCCTTTGCAATTCCATGAAAATCCGTCAAGTAGTTTCAGAGGAGTAGTCACTACAAGTTTTTACTATATAACTGTATGAAAACAAAGATGGCCTCTGGCTGCCATGTTTAACGTCGAATCAAAATGATTTTCGACAATAATCAACGTCATGTCATGCTGATCATATTAGAAAAAGTCCCATATCAATATCACTTATAGTTTACAAGAAGTAGTCGCTACACTTTTTCTTTTAATCTATTTTTAGCCGCGGCGGCGATCTTGAATTACCGGCCGACCTTAAATTTTGCTGGGATCAACCAGACATCAGGAGCAGGCAACATTCCTGTGAAGCTTCAAGTAGTTTCAGAGGAGTAGTCGCTACAATTTTCTAAACTGTATGTAAACAAAGATGACAGCAATGTTTGGACCAAAATTATGTCATGCTGATTATTTTAGAAAAAGTCCCATATCAATATCACTTATAGTTTTCAAGAAGTAGTCGCTATAAATTTGTTGTTTTTAATCTATTTTTAGCCGTGACGGTCAACTTGAAATTTTGCTAGGATCAACTAGACATCAAGAACAACATTCATGTGAAGTTTTATGAACATCCGTCAAGTAATTTCAGAGGAGTCGTCGCTTCAAGTTGTTAGAATAAAACTATGTAAACAAAAATGGTCGCTGGCAGTTATTAAAGATCAAAGAGAGGGGGCCAGGTGTTTTTAGCGACCAAAAGAATGCAATTTTGTGATGTTGATGGGTGTACGAGGTCCGTTTAAATATTACGTGGACATTTTTAATAGTTATTACACTTTTACAAAACCAAATAAATAGAGGATATTTGTTGTTTTGTCGTGAATAACATATTTTATTTCATCGAGAAGTGAGAAAACTTTATATTTTCACGAATGCGAAGCATGAGTTTTCTCACTTCGAGATGAAATCAAATATGTTATTCACAACAAAACAAAAAAATATCTTTTTATTTTATGATTTTACAAACAATTATTTAAGCAATTTCAGTAACTAAACCGTTTTACACAAATCAAAATCAAATCTTTTATTCACTCAGTTCATTACAGTAATGACATCATGAGGTCATGAATATAGTATACATATCATAAGGCTCAAACATGCATGTATGTAAAAATGGTACAATGTGTATTAAATAGCGTATATTAATTGTATATTGTCGGGAGAGTTACTTTAAACGTTAATTCCTCAACATATTTGTAATAGCGGATACAATCTACATTTTCAATCTGTAAATATTGGTTAAGTATAATATAAAAAACAAAAAAACAATAGAATATTGAAGAGCAAAACACTCTGTGCTTAGACAATTATTTTCAGGGAAAAAATTAAACGTGCATGTATACAACATATATTTTAGATTTTTAGAATGTGCTTACATCCCTTTAACTATTTCATTGTACAAGTTCGACTTAAATACTACTAAATAACACGTGATATATTCATCTGCATTGTGCGAGCAGTCAGCACATCACTACTTGCACGTGACTTCCGTGCGCCTGTCTATATCTATGTATATAAGGTGTTAGTTTTCCAGGGATTAAGTAGTATTGGAATAACTGTTTACAGGTAAGATTTTTTCATCTTCGCTAATCGTCATTGTTTTGTATATAGTTTTGGTAATTATATAAAAAACAAATGTTAACATGCACGATATTATAGTACATTTTATAACAAATACAACAATTGTAAGAATCTTATTTAGAGGTACATATAGTACGAAAACGAAAACCTGGGAAAAGGTATTGTCTAGGGTCCTCTGCACTCACGTATGATACATAGGGTTATGGTAAACTGTTATGTGATACAAAGTTATTATTGAAAAAAAATTACAATCGTTTTTACGAACTCACAAAGTTTCCTAAATTCTGTTTTATTTGTTGTGTTCATTAGATTTTTGAATTTAATGATGTTTGGTCGGGAATAATACTTTGATTTTAAAAGTAGTGATCGCGATTCTGAAAATTCGTTACAAACAAGAAGATAATGATATTCATCTCCTATATCACGATTACAGAGTGTACATGTTCTGTTCTCTCTGTCTACAGTGTTCCATCTTCCTGTTTCTATAGGCAATTTATGACTTCTCGTTCTAAATTTAATTATAAATTTTAGAAGTCTACTTGGAGTACTTATTAAATAATTTTCAAAGTTAAATGTATCTTTTAAAAGCCTATATGTTGTACATCCGCTTGATGTTTGTATGGTGTTATACCATTCATTAAGGAACAAGTCTTTCAGCTTTTGACATACAGCAAGAGATAGCCATTTTTGATTTGGGAAAACGTGACTTGTCCAAATACCATTAAAGCCACATTTAATAAGAATAGTTCTGATACCATTAAGCCAACAAAAACGCTTTTTAGCAATATCAATACGTATTTCATTGAATTGTTTGTGCATGATAGAATATATACTAAAAGACAATTTTTTCTCATTTTTGACAACTAACTTTGCCCAGAATGAGGTAACACGTGATAAAATATCAATTGAAATTGGCATAACGCCAGTTTCTCCGTATACAATGCAGTTAGGTGTACTTTTTTTAACATTTAGTATATATTTTAAAAACTTAAGTTGCACCCGCTCTATGACATCTAAATTTCCAAATCCCCATATTTCACATCCGTAAAGAAGTACAGGTTTAACAGTTTTGTTAAAAATATCAATTTGCATGTCAATAGGTAATAATAGACGTTTAGCTTTTTTCATTAAGCTATAAAATGCTCTGAGACCCTGGTTTGCAATATGTTTTTTGGCATTAAAAAATGAGCCACTTCTACTAAAAAGAATTCCTAAATATTTATATTCTGTAACTATTTCTAATTCTTCTTCTTGATATATAAAACGAAATTGTCTTTGTCGACCTTTTGAAAAAATTAACACTTTGGTTTTGCTTTTGTTAACAGTTAATTTCCAGGTTTCACAATATAACTGATATGTATTAAGAGCGTTTTGTAAATCCTCAGCACTTTCGCATACTATAACTGTGTCATCGGCATATAAAAGAACAAACAGTTTCAAGTAGGTATACATAGTATCTTCAGTTTCCTCAAGATTAATACCGTTTACAGTATCATTTCTTGCAAAAAAGTCATTTAAATCGTTAAGATATAATGAAAATAAGATTGGTGAAAGATTTTCACCTTGTCTAACGCCTATGTTACATGGGAAAAAGTCAGACTGTTCACCGTTTACTGTTACACATGATTTAATATTATTATACATATTTTTAATTAAAGTCAGGCATTTGCCATTAATATCATATTTTATGAGTTTCGACCAGAGCCCTGCTCTCCAAACTGTATCAAATGCTCGCTTTAGTTCAACAAATGCACAAAACAGTTTTTTCTTACTATTTTGTAATATTTGAATCAGGGAATGTAGTACAAACATATTGTCTATTGTAGAAAACCCTCGTCTAAAGCCTGCTTGGAACTCGTTTATTATATTGTTGGCATCTGCAAAATGTTGTAGCCTTGAGTTAATTATGGCTGTAAAAAGTTTACCTAGGCAGCTTAATAGTGTAATCGGTCGATAATTTTCCGCCTTACTTCTATTACCCTTGTTTTTAAAAATGGGGTTGATAATACCAATAGTCCAGGATTCAGGAACAACTCCTGAGTTCAAAACTAGATTAAAGAGTTTCAAATAGACTTGACTCATCACAGGTAGTGTTGCTTTTATATGTTCATTTAAAATTTTGTCAAATCCTGAAGCTTTATTATTATTCAGGCTTTTTGAAACTTTTTCGATCTCCTCTGCAGTTATGTCTCTATTCAAAAAATCGAATTCGTTATTCAACATGTCAGTATTATTATCATCATCATTATTATTATCATTACTATTATTATTATTATCATTATCATTATCATTATCATTATCATTATTATTATTATTATTATCATCAACATCATCATCATTATCGTTTACTGAAGCATCAAAATTCGCTTCTTTGAAATGCTGATATAATTCGTTTAATGTCGCATTAACACTATTTGTTTGTTTACCGTAAACCAGATCAGGCTTTTGTTTAAGAGCCGTTATGTCGCCAATATTTGTTGAATATATTAAATGATTAACGTCACAGAAAGAAAGTAATTAAATGAACAGTGGATTCAACAGTATAACAGTAGCAATATCTTTTGATCCGTGTTACTGTGCATGCATTTGTGTTGGTTGTACATTAAAAAAGTAGTCCCGGCAGCTAAGTACTGTGAAAATAAAACTCTATATTCCACAGTGTGGAATAACACTTTTATTTCACAGATAAAACACAGTATTCATTGATTATCATAAAATAAATTAAATTATATAGAAATAGAGGTTTACATTTTCACTTTCATATCAGTAAATATTATACAATTATTTGAAACACGAGTTTTTATAACCCTTCGCTGTAGCCGCCACGGAGCAAGTCCTTTGTGTGCTATGGCTTCGCCCTGAAAACCGAAAACTACCTAACGTTATATGATGAAAAATGCTAGACATAACAGACGTAATTGTTATTTTATTATATTATTGTATTATTCATGTTTTGCATTAAATAAATAGTTTACAGCATTGTTGAATAATCATGTTTTATAATTATATCAAAGCTTCGGAAAGAGATCATACGAATTTGATCGAGATGAGCATAAATATTCAAAATATTTATAAAACAAATAGCATAGTCATTCCAAAATATATTGGTATTTTTAATTTATTAATACATATATGTTGAAGAAAATATGTAAGATTTTAAAATTTTATGTTTTTGTATCTAAATTCTGTATTAAACATTTTGTTTTATTAAAAGTTCCTATTCTTTAATATTTTATTAACATTTTAGTGCTCCGTGATTTTTTCTGACGTCGTCAATTTCACCTTAAAAGCAAGTACGAGGCCGTCATGTTTCGTCATTTAACCGATCGTTGCATTAAATTCAGCAAAGTTTAGTAATTAAGAACATAGATATATATGTACATGTATGTATATCTATGTTAAGAAGTAATAAAGCATGTTCAGGAACGACAACTGCACACAAAAAGCATTCCTCAACATATACCATAGAGGCAAGCACGTTTATGAGCTAAGGGTAAGCCTGCCGACCTTAGGAATAAATGAATCTAAAGTCGTCATGTCCAAGTTCCGTAGGTCGTCAGGAGGTCCAAAAGTCGTAAAAAAATAATTGTTTTTTAAAAAACAACTTATCAAAACGTTTTAAACACTGTTTATTGTTAAATAAAGTATATGAATAATATTTCCGACTGTTTATTATTAAAAGTATTACTAAAAAGCTGAACCATATAACATCAGAGACATTTTATGACGTAAGCATTCAAATCCATGACTTCATTGTTTACTGTACATATTCTTTACAGTTCAATTTAGAGCAATAATTTGATGATTGTTCTTAACAATTTCAGTAACGAGCATAACTGCACAATATTACACATTTTAATTAACCTTGAACAATTAACAGCTTATTAATGAACAATAACGCTAACGTAACTCGGAAACTTTGAACAGTACAGAAGCTGATTTCATGTCATTTCATATTCACAAATACATATCACTAATTACTATGACTTTGTAGGTACTTCCATCACACTGATTTTTTTTTTCTGACTCCAACAAACAGTTAACATCCTCTTCGGAACACTTAAAGGCGATGGCGCATGTCTACTGCGGTCCGAAACTCCTGGACTTTATTTCTGCAAAATCCACCGGCCTCAAGAAGTACTTTTATTTTGCCTTGTTATTTTTGTTGTTTTCATATACGGCCTTCGCACAATCACGTTTTAAGTTACCGACTTTCCTTGGACCGTCAAATACGGCAACTGCAGAGGAATCATGCGGATTGTTCGGTTCTAGTTCAACATGTACGTTCCTTTAAGTTAGAGCTGCCTGCGACCGTTATGGTGCATTCCAACCACCTGCACGTTTCTGATGACCATCTTCTTCATTACCAACCTGAAGAATAAAATATTAGTGACATGTTTGAAATGAAACTAGTCGTCTGTTTTATCTAGTACTAGTATTGTGGCGGTCGGTTTTGTCGACAGAACTTTCTTTTGCTTTTGTTTCGCCTTTTCTTTCTTTGTTTCTTCCTTTGCGATTTTTTGTTTTTCTCTCATTTCGTTTTTAAGCTTAATTTGTTCTCTATTTTTATCATTTCTTGTTCTTTCTGCATGCGCTTGCTTTCCCTTTCCATTTTCTTTGTTCTTTTTTCTCCATTTCTAATGTTTTTGTTGCTCTTTCTCTTCAAGTTCGCGTTGTATTTCAGCACTTGTCAGAACTCTAGCCCGTTTAGTCGCTTTCTTAACGGGTTTCGATGAATTCAGGGTGGGGACAACAAGCACATCTATTAAGTCTTCAGGAATGAGGCCAGCTGGAACCAGAGGATGGGGCGGCAATACGTTGATGCTGTCATTTTCTGCTACGCGAGTATATGATGTACTAGCAGACGGGGCATTGCCGGTGGTGTCATAAGTGACATGGTTAGCAGACAACAACTCTTCCGATACCGGTACCTTCTCTTTAAGCAGACGCCAATCAGTGTATGTAGGCTCTCTCAGGTCTATATTAAACTGGTAACATTCATGAAACTTCCCTTTCTTGCGCGGCGTAAGGGTACACCCTATTGCAGCTACGGCAAGTTCAGGAGGACACTCGCTTGTAGAACTAAGTGGAAAATCAGCTGTTGCAGCAGAAGATTCGTTGCACGCTTGCGTCGGCTCTAAATTTAGATTCTCGTCATCTCCCATGGTAAAACTGACATCAAACAGAACCGATCCAACGTCTCCGAAACCCGAGGTATCAAGAGATAGAAGCGATTTGTCCAGGTCGATGCTTTCGTCATTGAAGCTGCATTCAAGGTCCGTACTGGTACCAGCTGATGTTTTCTGAGCACTTTCAGAAGCTTCGGCGTTTTCATGTGCATTGACATTTTCCATGGTCTTGGAATTTATGGCTAGATCAATGGAGTTTGGATCAATATCAGTACTGGAACGCAGAAGCAGAGATTTGTCTATGGCGTTAGGATTAAAGGGATATACCCCCACAGTGATGCAAGACATTGTGAAACTTTTTCAAATATGACCTTGAACAGAGCGCTAACGTTTTTCTTTGAGATCCACAAATCTGATTTCACCATCTTTGCCTGATTAACAACTTTAGCAGTTTCAATGTTCAATTTTCTGTACACAGCCACGTTAAGGGGTCGAGTTACGTGTGTTGGCACAACACTATTATGTCGTTTTGTATTGCTGACCTTATTAGCCTACGCTGATATGAGATGATGCACCATCTTGTATTAGAAGTATTGGGCGATGAGGTACAGCGTATGCAAGGAAGGTTTTCTCGAACATTGAGCATAGAGAGTCTGATCCATGAAACTGCTCTCGGAGCTCGCGTAGCTGGCATTGATGGGACCATGACGATGATAAGCACCACCACACTTGCTAAATATGATCATTGTTGGAATGGTATTACCGGCAGCATTCACGCAGCAATGAACTGAAATATGCTCACTAGTAGCCACAGTGACAGAATGAGCATGTTGTGTCCTTGTCGGTACAATCACTTTTTGCCCAGTAGACTTGTTCAAGAAAAGCGCCGCTTCGTCGCAGTTGTAAATGTATTCGGGCCTATCATTGCTCTCAAGTGTGTTCTTTAACAGTTTAAAGTAATCCATAAGAGCGCCCACGTTGCCAAGCACACCCTTCCTCTATCAAGTGCATCTGGTCTTCTTAAACCTAGATGTGGATCCCTCTTTTTAAACCCACGCCACCATTTTCTCGAAGGGCCGGTTTTGGTGATCCCAATAGTTGTTGAATTGACAACGGAAACCCACGATTGGCCATGTATGTAATGTAGCTACATAAAGCGATCTCTTCTTCCTCTGTCAAAGCAGTTAACACACCCATTTTGGCATTTACTTTGACTTTCCCGGAAATTCTGTCCAAGAGTGTCATATGGGGTACTCGTAGTCTAATAAATTGGCTCCTATGCATTTTTTTTTTATTATTCTGACGTTCTATGTAACTGCATATATAGATGCTCGCCAATACGAAAAATTTCAAAAGAGCATTAAACGTGTATTTTAACACACTAGTGGTACTCGATACTTCTTAGATGCTGCCGAAATGGTCAAAGCTCCCCTTTTGGCGGAATTATAGGCCAATGTGACCTCTGACGAAATTTTTTAGGCCGCTTAGTCTGCTTTTCCATATCTGTAAAGTGTTACATAAAACTCGTTTAATTGTCTTGTTTTATTTAAGGGGCTGATGCACTATTTTCAAACAATATATATTTAAAAGGGCTCTGAAAAACTTGAAAAAAGCTGGAAGAATTATCAAAATGCCATGAAAAATAAAGGAGATACGACCTATTGGAAATGTGCAAAGAACATAAATGGAGGCGGCCATATTTGAACGATGACGTCATCGCGCCTTTTTACCATATATGGCATATTGAGAAAATGTGTTTTAAAGCAAAGAAAGTCACTGCAAATGAAAAATAAGCTTACAATTTATACACTTTACATCTGTATACTTATTTTTAATCAATTTGCATTGATTTTCTTTGCTTCAATCTATATTTTGTCAATATTCCATATATGTTAAAACGGCGCGATGACGTCATCGTTCAAAGATGGCCGCCTCCATTTATGTTCTTTGCACATTTTCAATAGGTCATATCTCCTTTATTTTCATGGCATTTTGATAATTCTTCCAGCTTTTTTCAAGTTTTTCAGAGTCCTTTTAAATATATATTGTTTGAAAATAGTGCATCAGCCCCTTTAACGTCTTTTTATTACTAGAACATTTTTAGAAGTATTGTGAATATATTCAGTTTACAGGATCTTTTTGGTTATGCTATGTGAAATTCTACTGCGGACCGGATATTTGAACCCATGACCCGAAAGGACTATTATAATTTGGAAAGCATGACGGTAAGAAAGATACATTCGACAGCAAACTGCTAATATTAGCAACAATAGTGTTAACATATATTATCAATGAATAGGGGATATAAAGCACTTGATGCTATGGTGACCCTCCACTCATTAATTTTCAAATGCGCATACATATGTATATTATAATTTATTCAAATAACATTTATTAAATAACACCTGAATTATTGCATCCGCTTTTGAATATCTTGCAACGCCTGGATCCGCTCCTACGATTATTTGTTTGCATTACCAACAATATCGACTTCAGACAGTTCTTCATAAGGTAAAGAAAATCGTGGAACCTAAGGACTCATGGTATTTCATTTTGCATGACATTTGTATAGTCCAGGGGAGAGAAATGTGGGAGATATTTGTGTTTTGCAAAGGTAGGAGTTGTCGTGCGTTAGACATGGCTGCCACAACGCACGTGTGTTTTGCCCAGCTAGTATAAAATAATTACTCAAATGTCGCCCAACTTGAAAAATGTTGATCAAATCATACACTTGAAATATTCGCATAGCTTTCTATCATTTTATATTGTAAACATATAAGGTAAAAGCTGTTGTACAAATAATATATTTACCTTTCAAATGTCACCGCGCTACCAACTTCTAAATCACGGGAGCGAGAGAAAACGAGAACGGAAAATATTGACGACCTTAGATCCAGTGTTGTTTTCGAATATATGATACAACATAGACCTAGCTAGTCATATCAATCAGGATTCAATTCATTTTCAATAAGATTTAGGACAACAATAAATGTTGTGTACCACTTACGCGACAGACATGAGCACATGATCTAAACTTTTTTTCTCCCTATAAAACAGCGTAGTGAGTGAGCTGAAGTTGAAATTTCGACAAAGCTCAAGTATATGATAAATAGAATAAAAAAATGTGTATTTTCATATCACACCCTATGTCAGGGCCTCGACCCATATCAAAAAATGTAATTTTGGAATACCAGTGACAATGCTACTGTAGTTGTGTGTATTTTTGCCGACGATTTTGCTTTTATTAAAGCAATTCCCGAAATGCAGTTATGAAATACAGACGTCACATTTTGGACCGCTCCGTGGATGGGTTTCTCGTCCTATCATACATTCATTGCAAAGTAACTAGACATGGTATCGATTTTTGTTTAAATCATTTGATTTCTTATGAGTTGGATTACAACATATATGAATCTTAAAGGTTTACGTCAATAAATGAGCGCGATATCGAAAAAGTCGACGTATTATTTGAACAGCCCTCGTATGTGTTTACTTATTTCGCATCCAAATTTAAATACTAGTATCGTTACCGTTTCGGAAAGTACATATTCTAAGCTTTCCAACGATACATATTAGATGCATATTTGGACATTCTGGTGAAGTTTGGTGAAAATCCTGCAAGAAAGAAACAAGATACGAATGTCGTAGTGGAGACCGGGCGTGACTCATATTTCGCCGAAAGTAGGTCACAGCAACCCAAAATTGTGCAAATGATTTTAAATGCATATAAGGAACATTTTAGCGAAATTTGGTGAAAATCCTCAAGAAAGAAGCAAGATAAGCATGTCATACCAGAGACAGGATGTGGCCTATATTTCGTCGAAAGTAGGTCACAGTGACCTGACATTTTGAACATGATTGTACATGCTCGACAAAAGGGAGTGTTACCTTGACCCGATTGTGAAACACTTTGTCCGCATAATACAAGCCCAGGAATCGACGTCATAGCAGGTGCACGAGATGATCATCCGTAACGAAAATTTGTCTCGACTCGGTAAGTAAACACACTCGGTTAATATTCACTTCTGCTTATACTTAGCGAATTTAGAGCCGAATCAAAGAAAGTAAAAATAAAAAAACTCCGCTGAGAATCATCTCGCTAAAATAACTTTCTTTGATTCTGCTCTCAATTCGCTAATTAAGTATTAGCAGAAGTGAATATTAACCGAGTCTTTTTACTATTGATTGTGATACTTTAGGCATAATTATATCTTTATGGACTGAGAATTAGAGCTGAAATGCGTGTGTTTACTTACCGAGTCGAGACAAATATTTGTTACGGATGATCATCTCGTGCACCTTCTGATGACGTCGATTACAAGGCTTGTAATAATTCGTAGAGATGTTTATCTCTCATGCAACTTCACAGGTAGACTGTCCTTGATGAAGGGATGATTGCTTTTGATTTTAGGGTCAAAGGGTCAAAAGTCAAGGTGGAATTAGCAAATAAAGTGCCAAGATACTGGACCTACACTCTTTAAACTTTACAAATACTCCCCTAGGTCAGATAACAACACCTATTGCTTTTAGTCGACTACCAGTGTATAAACCGGAGGCAGTATAATAATATTATGCCATGTCTGACTGTCCGCCCCACATTGGTTTCCGTTAACTGTTCATATTTTTTGTGAATATGTCTTGTAACAAAATACAAGCCAAGTTTGATTATGGTCAAATTCTATAAAATATTGACACGAGTATATATATATATATACATATATAATTTGCAGCAACTCTGCAGTTCGCAGGTTAGAAGGTTCTATGCCTGGCATGTTCATTCCTGTTTGGCACCATATAACATTTCTTTTGTTGGTGCGCCATAAAAGCTATTCTAAATTAAGATACATGTATTTAGCAAATATTTATTTTGAAAATATCTAATATCAAAATAAAAACCAGTTCAACTGTGTCTAATTATTGACAGATTTTTGGGCCTTTTCTGCACATTTTCAAGAAAACTGTTAAGTTTTCAATAGCCTCACAGATGGTAAACAATCAAGCTTGTCAGTCATAAAAAATCAATTGACTTGAGAACTTCAGGACATAACATCAAAACTTTTGAAGCTTTACACATTAATACCAGAAGCCTCATTAAAATCTTCACTGAAATAGTGACTGTATAATTCGCTGTCTGGAGAGGATATATCATAAACATAGCAACTTTATACTACCATGGGGAGTATATAGAACTTGGTTTTCGATATATCTATTAATATTCTTCTGTGCTATTCATCAGATGTTAATGCACACTTCTGAGTCTAAAGTATGCCGATTTTCATCAGTAAGAAAAAAACGCAGCTGCTATAAATCCAGATATAGTGAAAAAGTATATATACTCGGTAAAAAAAAGTTTTGGACCAGGGCAGTGTTCGAACCCGTACAATGATCGCTTAACCATGACATTCGACCATAACCCTTATTATCTCAGTTGATAATTGACAATAGATCAACAATCAACAATAATTATCGTTTACAATGAAAGATTGCAAAAAAAAATAATCTTGTTATTGGTTACTTGAATATCTGTAACTCTTACTTTTTATGGACTTTGCAACATTTTTTACAGACCCTTTGTGTGTTCGCGATATTTTTTAAAAATCAAATCTTGTTTGGAATTTAATGTTTCTGGTATCAAATTAACCGCGTAGGGTAGACCTTGGTTACTAAAAAAATATACTTAAATTCTGCCCACTAGTTTTATTTTTATATGACTTTATATACCCTGGTCCAAAACTTTTTTTACAGAGTATAGTTTGAGAAGCATGTAAAACTCACTTTATCATCTTTTATACTCTTGAAACATGCATTATACTTATAAACAGTAATGTTATTGTGTACTGAGTATATTGTGTCAAGTTTTCATGTTAGAAAATGTTTAAAGTGAGCTCAAAATTTAGCATTTATTGATTTGTTCTGGTGAGGACAATTTTTTAACACACTATAAATTATGGCAATACCTGAATATAAAAAAACACAGTCAAGCTCACAATCATGAATAACATATCAGAACGGTATCTCACTGTTTATTGCATGAAGTAACATCATTTATTACATTTTTATCGGTGAAAGATTGGGATTTTTCAGTGAAAGAATATTCATAATCGTTAAATCTCCGAACACAAAAATAACTAACTGTGACGTTGAGTTATGACGTCAAAAAGTATTGCTGACGCCGAAAACGTTCAATAAAGAGAATACTTTCGGTTAAAATCATGCATAACTTGATTTAAAATGTAATAAATAGATTATTTAACTGCTGCGTTCGATAATAGGAAATCCTTCAATATATGGTAGGCGTGTTTTGTTTTTTCTCTCACTCGCACACGCTCGTTCATGAAAAGAACCACAGGTCTACCATCTCGTGAAGGATTTCCCATTACGTGATCCTGCCTTAATTCCATTAAGCGATGGGAAAGCTTCTATTTCATAACGATATTTCGGCAATAAAACACTGTAAGCAATTTGATAACCTGTTTAAAATTAAATGTTATAATTTTAAAATATGCAGACATTTTAAGCCGAAATTATGGTTTTATTTCATTCCCCAGCAAACCCCGTTTTTGCTTCTTTGAGACTGGGTTGGATGGGGTAGGAACGTTAATACTAGGATCACGTCATGCTTACAATCGTTCCCAGCAGTTAAATAATCACTATATATCTAATGAACAAGTGAAAGAAAGAATCCATTATGATTATAATGCAAATGGTTAAACTTTTGTCCACTGAAAACCAATAATCATCTATATAAGTTATTATGCACCCCCTTCCCCCCTCACCCCCATCCCCACCCCCACACTCTCCCGCCTCCCCACTTTGTGGAGGAGAGACTAATTGTTTTTGTGCTGACTGTCTGTCGTCTGTTGTCTGTCGTCTGCATGTCACAACCTTTGTCCGGACTATTTCTACTGAACCCTTGGCCGGATTTCAACAAAATATTGCAGGGATGACCAGTACCAAGCCTTGTTGCGCCTGTCTTCGCAGTGTTCCGGTTGAATGTTTTTTGGCGGAGTTACGGCCCTTCAAAGGTTTTAAAACACAAACTTTATCCGGACTAGTTATCCTGAACCCCTGGCCGGATTTCATCGAAACTTGGCAGAGATGATCAGTACCAAGTCTGGTTGTGCATATCATTGCTGTGTTCCAGTTGAATGATTTTGGCAAAGTTATGGCCCGTTAAAGGTTTTAATACACAACCTCTGTCCAGACTAGTTCTCTTGAACTCATGGCCGTATTTCAGCGAAACTTGGCAGAGATGATCATCAAGCCTAATTGCGCTAATCATCCGGTCGAATTAATTTTGGCAGAGTTATGGACCTTTAAAGGTTTTAATACACATTTTGTCCAGACTCTGGCCGGATTTCACCAACACATGGCAGGGATTACTGCGAGTACCAAGCCCAGTTGCGCATATCTTAGCCGTGTTCCGGTTGAATGATATTTGGTAGAGTTATGGCCCCCTTTTGCAGAAACTTTGTCTGGACTAGTTCTCCTGGACTAGTTCTCCTTACCCCTGGATGGATTTCAATGGAACTTGATATGGATGATCAGTACCAGTAGTTGCGAATATCATTGTCATATCCCAGTTGAATGATTTTTGGCGGAGTTTTTGGTACTTTAAAGGTATATGACATACACAAACTTTGGACTAACTCCTGAACCCCTGGCCAGATTTCAACGAAACTTGGTAGAGATGATAAGTACCAAGCTTAGTTGCGCATATTGTCGTATTGTGGAATAATTTTTGGCAGATTATTGGCCCTTTCCCCTATGGGGGTGACATCTTTTTTTACAAAACACAACCTCCAGTTTACTCATTTCATAATACACGGGTACTAAACATTGACTCTAGCACATTTTGGAGATATATGAAAACGAGAGTCAATGACACTTCCGAGGTAGTGACAAGGATTAAAACGACAAAATAAAGGTGAGTTCAGCTCGTTGTTTGTCATAATATCATTAAATAATTTGTAATATTTTTACAACTTAGACATACTTTGAACACATATAATTGGAATAGCATTCCCCGATTTTTGAAATAAATCACTGGATTAATAATATTATGAAAAACAACGAGCTGAACTCACTTTTGTTTTGTCATTTTAATCCTTGTCACTACCTCGGAAGTGTCATTGAATATTGTTTTCATATATATATCTCCAAAATTTGCTAGAGTCAATGGTAAGTACCCGTGCCCATAACAACAAAACTGATGAACTATCCTGGTATAAATGATTCAAAGTTTCCAAATGAGGAAGAACACAGAACATGATATTTTCTGGAATGGACATAATTTTCAACATCATGTGAAAAATCCAAAGAGACCCCGAAGAGATTTTGTGGTGCCATTTCCATACTGTTAAAAAAAACTTACCCGTCAAGTAACTGCAAAATAACGCTACACAACTGTTTATCAAAACTCTAGCCAGGTGTTTAGATCATATAATAATGTACATGTGCCAGTTAAAAGTAAAGAGTTATTAAACGTTTTCTTGAAATACCCGTGATCGAATATGTGTAAAACGAATTATGAGTTGGTAGCTCTTAATTAGGCACTCCAGTTTTGGGGTTTGGCCTGCTGGATAAAACTGTTTATATTGTGTCTATAGAGTTTGGATTTTCAAAATATGTAAGTTATATATCTACATCGTTGACCATCGGCTTAGAAACGATGTACATATGTTGTACAATTTGGCAGCTGTTGACGGGATAGCTACTTTAACCATTTCTATAACTTTGTAATATACATCTTAGTCATCACACAGCCAATACAAATCCTACAGCAGAACTGTCACTCAAAGCATCCCTGCTGAGAATATTAATAGCACACATCCATTCAATCCAACACAAGAAAAATGTTGTGACATGTGTCACATATGTGTTACTTTTTTATTATGTGTATGTTACTTTCATTTGTACGTCATGTTCTTTACATGCGACACATATGTAAATAATACATATGTAACACATTTGTACCACATATATTGTACATGTTAATTATAATACAACATTCTCACATATGAAATGTATACATTATATGTATGTTATTAACTTATATGAAACTATGATACATAAAATACATTATAGCATTTATATAAGTTTTTTTTTGAACAGCGTAGAAAATCATTAAACAACCTGTTTCAGTTTTAATGTTATTTAGTAAAAACATGTTTTTTTTCATATATGTATTAGACATGTGTCACTTTCACATGAAAAATATATGTGAAATACATATGTGGCACATTTGTGAACAAAATGTTTTTTTTGAACAGCGTAGAAAATCGTTAAACAACCTGTTTAAGTTTTAGTGTTATTTAGTAAAAAAATATCTTTTATATAGAGGATCTTAAACGAGTTCCCATTTCATATAAGATTTATGAAACGAGTTATGAATTATTTTAATTTTAACGAGCTTTTGGCAATAATTCATAACGAGTTTCACAAATCTTATATGGAATGGGGACGAGTTTAAGATCCTTTTTATCACATATTATTGCAATAAAATTAGTAAAAAATAATTCAGATGGACATAGAACCGCCACGACGTCAGACACACTTTAGTACGGTGTTTGGTTGGGGCCAGATACAATGTCGCATTGTCGGGGCGACAATACGACGTCCGACAACGCGACATCGCGATACGACAGCGACAATGCGACGCCCGACAATTCGACATCGCGATACGACAGTGCGACATTGCGATACGACAACTCGACAATGCGATACGACATAATTGTCGCGATGTCGTATCGCAATGTCGCGATGTCGTATCGCGATGTCGCATTGTCGGGCGTCGCATTGTCGCGCACGACAACGCGACATTATGTCGTATTGCCGTAATGTTGCCCATGACAATGCGACATTCTTTCAATTGTCGTAATGTCGCCAACGACATCGCGACATTACGACAATTGAAAGAATGTCGCGTTGTCGTTGGCGACATTACGACAATTGTAAGAATGTCGCATTGTCGTGGGCGACATTACGACATCGCGATACGACATCGCGACATCGAGATACGACATCATGACATTGCGATACGACATAATTGTCGCGATTTCGTATCGCAATATCGCATTGTTGTAACGCGATGTCGCGATGTCGCGTTGTCGAGCGTCGCATTGTCGCCCACGACACTGCGACATTGTATCTGGCCCCACTTTAGCGCCAAAACGTCATAAAATATGTGACGTCGTAACGTCGCGTCTCACACATAATGTTGCGTATAAAAGTAGACTGTGTTACGGTCCTTTGCGCTTCTCTGTTGAGTGAACAGAATAGAATAGAATATACTAGTATAAAAGAGTTCATGTTTTATAGCTTGCGCAGTATGACGTCAAACGTTCTCACCTTGTTCAAGATGCTTAATACTGTTATATGTACTGATGCATATGATGGGTTTATATCGGGGGTGTTCACTGTTTGGGAGCATGGCAAGTTTGTTGTAATTAACATTTCATTAAAATTACTGTTGAGTTTGTCTTCGTGACGTATATTTACCAAGTGGCGTCATGTAACGTGGCACTTTCAACGGATGAAATATACGCGGGGAATTAATGGAACAGCTGTATTTATCGTAGAACAACATACAGCTGTTTCTCTTCTTTGTGTGAAAGACTGTGGAGGTTGTGTTAGAATGTTATTTAGTAAAAACATATTTTTCATATATGTATTACACATATGTTACTTGCACATGAAAAACATATGTGAAATACATATGTGGCACATATGTAAATAAACTGATTTTTTTTAACAGCGTAGAAAACCGTTAAACAATCTGTTTAAGTTTTAATGAATTTTAATAAAAATATATTTTTCATAAATGTATTACACATGTGTTACTTCACATGAAAAACATATGTCAAATACATATTTGGCACATATGTAAAGAATATGAATTTCAGCCTCGATATTTTTCTACAAAATGTCAGAACTCAATATGATTTGCTTTCAGTGTAACACTCTTGCCCAAACAACCGTACTTTAATTATTGTTTGATAAGCTAAATAGTGGTTATAGGCGGCTACTACAGCTTGTCAATATCAATGAAATGCCTCTGTTTGGAAATAGCTGACAAATTATCAATGATTTCCTGTGGTGCCTGCCATGTCGAGTCCTAGAGGGCTGTGGTCAGGTGTAGAGCCACAGTCAGTTAGTGGCAGTTAGGAATCTGCCATGTCGAGTCTTAGAGGGCTGTGGTCAGGTGTAGATCCACAGTCAGTCAGTGGCAGTTAGGAATCTGCCATGTCGAGTCCTAGAGGGCTGTGGTCAGGTGTAGATCCACAGTCAGTCAGTGGCCGTTAGGAATCTGCCATGTCGAGTCCTAGAGGGCTGTGGTCAGGTGTAGATCCACAGTCAGTCAGTGGCCGTTAGGAATCTGCCATGTCGAGTCCTAGAGGGCTGTGGTCAGGTGTAGATCCACATCAGTCAGTGGCAGTCAGGAAAATTTGCCATGTCGAGTCCTAGAGGGCTTTGGTCAGGTGTAGATCCACAGTCAGTCAGTGGCAGTTCGGAATCTGTCATGTCGAGTCATAGAGGTATGTGGTCAGGTGTAGATCCACAGTCAGTCAGTGGCAGTTCGGAATCTGTCATGTCGAGTCATAGAGGTCTGTGGTCAGGTGTAGATCCACAGTCAGTCAGTGGCAGTTAGGAATCTACCATGTCGAGTCCTAGAGGGCTGTGGTCAGGTGTAGAGCCACAGTCAGTCAGTGGCAGTTAGGAATCTGCCATGTCGAGTCCTAGAGTGCTGTGGTCAGGTGTAGATCCACAGTCAGTCAGTGGCAGTTCGGAATCTGCCATGTCGAGTCCTAGAGGGCTGTGGTCAGGTGTAGATCCACAGTCAGTCAGTGGCAGTTCGGAATCTGCCATGTCGAGTCCTAGAGGGCTGTGGTCAGGTGTAGATCCACAGTCAGTCAGTGGCAGTTAGGAATCTGCCATGTCGAGTCCTAGAGGGCTGTGGTCAGGTGTAGATCCACAGTCAGTCAGTGGCCGTTAGGAATCTGCCATGTCGAGTCCTAGAGGGCTGTGGTCAGGTGTAGATCCACATCAGTCAGTGGCAGTCAGGAAAATTTGCCATGTCGAGTCCTAGAGGGCTTTGGTCAGGTGTAGATCCACAGTCAGTCAGTGGCAGTTCGGAATCTGTCATGTCGAGTCCTAGAGGGCTGTGGTCAGGTGTAGAGCCACAGTCAGTCAGTGGCAGTTCGGAATCTGCCATGTCGAGTCCTAGAGGGCTGTGGTCAGGTGTAGAGCCACAGTCAGTCAGTGGCAGTTAGGAATCTGCCATGTCGAGTCCTAGAGGGCTGTGGTCAGGTGTAGAGCCACAGTCAGTCAGTGGCAGTTAGGAATCTGCCATGTCGAGTCCTAGAGGGCTGTGGTCAGGTGTAGATCCACAGTCAGTCAGTGGCAGTTAGGAATCTGCCATGTCGAGTCCTAGAGGGCTGTGGTCAGGTGTAGATCCACAGTCAGTCAGTCAGTGGCAGTCAGGAATTTGCCATGTCGAGTCCTAGAAGGCTTTGGTCAGATGTAGATCCACAGTCAGTCAGTGGCAGTTAGGAATCTGCCATGTCGAGTCATAGAGGGCTGTGGTCAGGTGTAGATCCACAGTCAGTCAGTGGCAGTTAGGAATCTGCCATGTCGAGTCGTAGAGGGCTGTGGTCAGGTGTAGATCCACAGTCAGTCAGTGACAGTAAGGAATCTGAGGTGAACATCCTTGTCAACAGCTTCAAATATGACAGCCTGTCGGCTCTCAACTGGGTGGCAACCATATCTCTGATAGCATACTGGCGTCTGGTAACTAACTGCCAGAGAAGCTACATGATTGGTAACGGCTCACAGACCATCATCGCTGACTTTCCACGAGAATCTTCAAAGTAGTCACTGGTGGTGAATAATATAGCCCCCCTATAAGTGGGATTCTGATTTGTATAAAAAAAAGCAGAACAGTGGAGAGATTCAATCCGTTCCTAGAACAGACTAAAAATGAGTTAATAGACTGTTTTCAACAAGCAACTGAAAAGCTAGACAAATAAGGTACATTTAATCACATGTGCATCTGGAATAATGTGTCTCCTAGAACAACATGTACATGCATCCTACTTATATGAGATGACATGTTAGTATGCAATCATCATAAATAGTCTAGTTGTTGTATGACAGTGAGTGTATACTACATAAAGGAACAATATTCCGGATAATTGGCTGGCATTTTGCAACTGAATATCCCAAATTGGAACACTTTACAAGGCACATTATTATTTCCGGAATAATTTACATATTTTTTTTTTTTTTTACAGTTTTGTGGTCTAAAAGACATATACTGAGGGAAAAAAGTTTAGCAAGTTTTTTAGATGAAATAATACTGTATGCAAGATATACTGACATTCTGGGACTTTACGGGCTGGACACCTACGTTCATTTATTCGTTACGTCATTAAGATGTTCGGCTGTTATTGATGTGTGTTTAATAAAATGTTGTGTCTATGGCAGTAGTTTCTTGATATTACAACCAAAAATGTATTATTTCCAGGGTGCAACAAAACTTGCTTAACTTTTTTCCCTCCGTATAGTTTGCAACACACCACACGTTTCTTGCAAAGATATAGCCGTTTTCTATTATTTGTTACATATGCAAGCTGTACGAGTACTATGATATATAGTGTTCTAGAGAGGACATTTCGTTATAAGCATGGCCAACCATTTTTCAAGGGTAATATCATGCCTTGCCCTGTTAAAGGGAAGCCTAGTGATTCTTTTAGAAACATAGTGTCAAATATTCCATGGCTAGTTGATCTACCAATTACCTTAATGTTTGTCCTGAAGAAGACAACCTTCGGAAATTCAACATCCCCACAACATCAATTGGTAATATTAACAAAACATATCCCTAAAATCATTCCCTTCCAACAGTCAAGGTCTGATTTATATGTAGATTTATATGTAGATTCATCGAATTGGAGAGGGGTTCAAATATCAACGTGTGATTCAACTAAACGTTTACAATACAAAAGTTCCTCCCCTTAATCTGTTATAAATGGCCTTTCACGATAAAATCGAAGTATAATATACGTGTTGCGTCCCTTTTGTTGTGAAACGCCATTTAGGGGCTCAAACAACAGCTGGAGATTCGTCGGGCGATATTAACAGGAGGGGCTCAAACAACAGCGAATGATTTGAACCCTACTGGCTAATTGCGCTTCACCAGAAGTGTACACACTGTAGTCGATCTACCCAACACAACTAATATTTACACTTAGAATTATCTTGCACCTTAAAGTCTTGCACCAAGCCCCTCATAAACCTAATATTCACCTCTACACTTATGTAAGGTGAGCGCTTTGAGCCCCCTGGGCCTCTTGTTTTATGAATATATCTATCTTTGTCAATTTATAAGCTTCTTGGAAGTGTTATCTCTTTTCACCAAGGTCCTTAGGTGAGCGATTACAGAAGACCCTCGTCTTTTACATTTAGACGAAGTTGCTTCAGTTAAATACTTTGTCCAACAGCGAATTAATCAATATAATATAAAGGAGTAGTCAGAAAAGATGTTAATTTATATGTTTTAGATGTTAGAAATTTATTTATCCTGTCAGTTTATAAACTCCTTTGACTTTATCTGTCCCCATTTGGTTGCCGGGGGTAGAATACAACCACTGCAATCTCACAAACACACTGTCACATGCAAAGGGGTAGGACCCCACCATTCGTATTCATTTTGTCATTGTCTTTATCATGCTCATTCAAGGTCTTCATCATGACACCACGCATGCAAACGTGGAAACGTGGCTCCATCGTACATGGATTGTCTACTATAGGTTACATTGCACCATTGCGTTTGTGCTTCCGTGGTGTATAGTCAAATAGTGCCTAATAAAAAACGTTTCCCTGCCTTACTAGTGATACAAAATGCATACTTTTGATTGCTTTTTGTTATTATTACCTATAATTGAGCCAAATGATGTATTGTGAACATTGATTAGTGTTTGTTTGAGATATTTAATTATAATTGACATAGACAGTAAAGCGAAAGTAGAAATGGGGTAAATCTATCTGTGACGTGTCAAAATAGAACGTGACGTCATTCAACATATTGGCTTGTTCTTACATGATACGTGACCCCCCGGTTTTTATTGCAATTTTATATTGGTGGACGCTCGGTCGTTTGATTGATATGTATTTTAAAATTTTCTACGGAGGAAAATGCGCATTTTTTATCTCTTGATATACATTCGTCCTATATAAAACAAAGAAGGAAAATCAATGGTGCAATGTAACCTATAGAATTTGCAGCAACTCTGCAGTTCTGAAGATAAGAAGATCATTCTCCATATTTTATCTTGATGTAAATGGAGGATGAGCCTGGCATTTTCATTCCTGTTAGGCGCCATATATCCATTCATGTGTTGATGCGCCTTAAAACCCAATTAATTTCAATTCAATTGACTTTATCCGTCTCTCCTCACTAAGACTGCCAGGTGAACGATTCAGGGCTAGTTGTCCCTCTTCTTTTACATATAAACTATTGTTTTTAGGATGTGTGTTTAGCGGGTGACGGAAGTGGGGTGAGGGAGTTACTAGTACATTAATGACTGGTGTTGTATATAAGAACATGCGTCATCGATTTTTCTTCAGAAACAACACGATGTATAATTTTGCCTTACCAAAAGTGAGCTCCATACAACAACAATATGTTAGATGGCACTAGGACATCGGCGGAACCCGCGTTTGATTGAGAGTGATAACGTAATCAATCAATCGTGGGTCCCGATGATGGCATTAGGGATTTGTTATCGCTTCTAATAAAGTTACTTGCTGCATCTTCATATAATTGCAATGACTTATGCATGCAGTTTTAACTCACGAATTTCTTTTATGAAACTATATCGGTGAGCCCCTTATTTGGATACAGGAATTACAAGCTAATTCTCTGTCAGACATAATTGCCTAACGAAACAACCTGTTACGGTTGTCTTAAACTGCCTCGTAGGTTGGTTGATTGGAAGACACATTTACATATATATTACTTATTTCTCTCCAAGATTGTCAGCTGGATTAGCTTTCCATCTAGCGAAACTATCAATGTGTTTTTGAAAGGCAATATAGTTAATTAGTTTCCTAACAAATTGTCTGTTTGATGTTTCTCTAATCTTCGACATTGCTTACTTTTGAATATGTTTTCTTCTTCACGGCGGTGAAGTTGCTGGCGGCGAAATTGTCCGTGAGTGTGGTTGGTAAGGAGACATGGACGGAGAAGTGCGTAGTTGAAATAGGAACTATTTTTGTTTTTTTAAAGAACTTGTATATAATTTAATAAACTTAACAACAATTATAAGTGAGTGAGTGAGTGGGTGGGTGGGTGGGTAAGTGGGTTGGTAGGTGAGTAGGTAGTTGAGTGAGTGAGTGAGTGAGTGAGTGAGTGAGTGAGTGAGTGAGTGAGTGAGTGAGTGGGTGGGTGGGTGGGTGGGTGGGTGGGTGAGTGAGTGAGTGAGTGAGTGAGTGAGTGAGTGTGTGTGTGTGTGTGTGTGTGTGTGTGTGTGTGTGTGTGTGTGTGAGAGTGAGTGAGTGAGTGGGTGGAGAAAAGTAAGTAAGTTAGTAAGTGAGTAAGTAAATTGTTTATTATAGTGACCTGTGTACAAGTATCAACATAATATTCAAATATACATCATTGATATTACATCCGGTCCAATGAACCTATAAGTCACCTTTCGTAATAGGCGTGATCGAAGGATACATACAAAAGTATATTATTTACAAAATCATAAGATACCCCAAAATAAATTCTTGAGTGAGTTGTTCCGGCTCTGCTTTGTTTAGTGCTGGCGTTTCGGCTTAATTGATTTTAAAAAGTAATAAAAAATGAATGTTCGCGCACTAATGGGCCTATATTTCATATTATAAAAGACCATGATACTTTACTTTATAAGCAGTCTTGAAATAACAAGAAAATAATTGGATAAACGAGAACTGCACTTTTAAATTAGTTGTGATCCACTGTAACTATAAGAGTTATCTCCCATTTAGTTAACCCGGCGTATTTAATATTTAAAAAACATCAAAGATAGAACATGGTTCTGGGTTTCAAGTTATAAAAACCGCAAACTCAAAGGATACTAACCTTGTCATTATAATGCAACGAACCAAAGTTTAAAAAAATGAAATTACCTCCATATACATAGAAATAAGAACGAAATAGCAGGTAGATTAAAACATTTTGTTATTGTTTTCGCAGATATCGTTTCAAACACAATGCCCTGCATATATCTGCTGATTATATTAATTATATTATTAAAGACCTCTGCCATAGCCTAGAATATGCGCAAATGAATTTAACCTGTAATTTACTTGCTAACTTATTTTTATCAGTATATATCTTCAATCAAATTACAGTTATTAGGAAGGCACACAACTAACTAACACATCAGAAACGTATTATCATGTTTTTTTTTGGCAAATCATGGGCGCGGCTCCAAAGATCGGGCTGCCTGCAACAAATACATTATTTGGCAGCCCTTAACAATTTTCACAAAAGAGGGCATGGCCCAACAGCCTTATACCTTAAATGAAGCCTCACTAGGCTTAAATTTAATGTTTTATCAAAACCCTAATTATAAATTAAAATGTTACTTCATTTAATAACTTTTACAATAACGTGCACAGCCGTACTAGGCGTGGTGCACCACAGTAAAGCCCCAAAAGGCTTAAAATAGTTCACACTGTAATTCCGACCCTGGGAAACAGTGGTCAGTATTACATTGACATTTACTAAATATAAAATTGTTAATTGCTATTAACTGTGATTTTACTCTTAAAGGAAAGTAAAAAACGTTAGGAAAACTACATAAAAACTGTACACACCATTCCCAGCAATCGTGAACGCTCGGCCAATCCCGTCATTCTTCGGGATCCCGCAGTGTACGAGATGTTGCGAATGCATTCCCAGTAGAAAAGAATGACTCAACGTTGCGCATGCGTAATTATATTTCTATTCCAAATGCAGATCTACAGTATAACAATTGTGGATGCACAGTGCCTCCAAATAACGTTGGCTATTCACGAGTAATAGCCTGTATTATTGCTTTAATTTTATACTTATAATGTCCGGAGCGTAACTTCGAAACTACTAATGAGACTGGAATGCAACTTAACAAACTACTAGAGGACAATTTAACTTGGGGAAGTGCGTAAGAACTGTAATTATATGTTCATTCAAATTAGTCACTGCCCTTTGTAATGTTATACTAGTACTAACCATCTTTGTCCGGAGCTTAACTTAAAAACTACTCGTGTGACCGGAATAAAACGTCATACAATGATATGGGGTGGTGACATTGTATTGCTAAGTTTTGTCGCATCTTGCTTTCCTTGATGGCGTTTAATCATGTCTGGTGAGCTTTTCAGCTTTTTTAAATTAAGTTCAATTTAAAATGAAATGATATTAACTCAATGCTCTCCAATTGGGAGGAAAATAAAGAATCAATCAATCAATTTAAAGATTTACAATATCTTATATAATTTCGGACAGTGAAGCTGTGTATTCCTCGCTAAGACATTTCTGGTGGTTATTCAAGGCTGTTATTATATCGTCTGAAATTTGGAATTTACGGTAAACGAAAATGCTCACATTGAGCGTTACAAACAACGATACGGTATGCTAATGTATTCAGACTTTTCATGTCAACAACGATACGGTATGATAATGTATTCAGACTTTTCATGTAAAATAAAACACAAATATAGATATAAAACTCAAAATATACACATTTAAAACCACTCGACTATGAGTTATGAGAGACAATTTTTTTTACCGACAACGGTAAGATACACTATTTTATTTAGGTCTCACTTTTGGATATACATTAAAACATATACATACTTATGTATACACATTCAACTCACAATATACAAATGCACAACTCTCATATTTAGTATAATGAGAAACTAGATTGTTACAAAACAACGATATCGCACGATATTTATTGTTAATTGCTTCCCGGCCAAAGGTCATGTTGACCACATGTACTTTATTTGTATTACAATTGATCGCCCCATAGGATATACCAATCATTCTTTAAAACTAGAAATGGGACATGGATGCACCCGCTATTGCTTCACATATTACTTAGGAAAGTGTATGTCCGACATCATTAATGTTGTGTTTTGTTTACTATTCCAAGCGGCATAACTCTGGAATTACTGAGGCTATGGGGCTTATTATCGAACTTAGATCAGACATTGTGCCCATAAACAATTTGACAAAGGTTTTGATACTAATTACCTAAGTTAGTGTCCGGACGACATTAATTTCGTGTCATTCTACTATTCAAAGGGTCGTAACTCTAAAATTACTGAGGCGACGTGAGACATTTTCGAACTTGGCCGACACATTGTGCCCATATACAATTTGACCAAGTTTGGAGAAGAAGGGATAACAATTACTCTAGTTAGAGTCCGGTCAAGATTAATGTCGTGAATTTTTGCTACTCCAATGGTCATAACTCTGTTCAAAATTACTGCGACGATGGGGCTGAAAATAGAATTTCGCCGAGACAGTGTGCCCATATACAATTTGACCAAGTTTGGAGAGGATTTGGTAACAGCCACCCAAGTCAGACAACGTGGACAACATGTTCGGCACACAAGCACGCACGAACGGACGGACGGACAGACATGCAACGGTAATACTATTATGTCCTTTTACAATTTTCCGAATGGCGGGGCATAAAAAGAGTACATTAGGTTATTGAACATTAATTTTGTTAAAGAGGATGAGAGGAGGATATATTTTTTTAAATATTTCATCAATTATTCACGTTCTTTATTTTAAACATCTGTTATATGTTGAATGTTTTTTTTTTATCCTACATATCCATATCGAACAAAAATAAAACTGTGTTGCTAGAGTCACAATAACGTACAGGTAAGTGACTCTTGATAGTCGATATGCTCATCATTCTTAAAACAATCCTACCACGCAATGACTGCTCTTGGTCATTTAGAGTTTTGCGCATCTGAATCATTGAGATGTAATGTACTTTCACGGGAGGTTTTTAAATATTAGACAGTAACAGATTAAAGTAGCTATCCCACCAACAACAGCCACATTTTACAACATATGTACACCTAAACATACTGACAAAGAGGTACATAGATATATATCTCCATTTCACGCATATTCAATCACGGGTTATTTTAAGAAACCGTAAATAAACCATTTACTTTTAATCGGCACATAGACATTATTATATAATCTGAACACATGGACAGAGTTTTGATAAACAGCTTTGTAGTATAATTTGACCGTTATTTGATGGGTTATTTTCTTTAAGCTTTTGCGTATGTGAAGCACTGAGAGGTACTATACTTTCACGGGAGCTTTTAAATGATTCGACACTTACAGGTTAAAGTAGCTATCCCACCAACAACAGCCAAATTTTACAACATATGTACACCGTTTCTAAACCTACCGACAAAGAGGTATATAATATATAGCTTACATATTTTGAGAATCAAAACTCTATAGACACAATATAAATGGCTTTAACCAGCCAGACCAAACTCCAAAACTGGAGCGCCGAATTAAGAGTTATCAAAGAACCCGTGAATAAACCTATACTTTTAATCGGCACATATACATACACATATAAATATACTTCGTCGTCGGTAGGATTAGAAACGGTGTAGAAATTTGTAAAATTTGGCTGTTGTTGGCGGGATAGCCACTTTAAACATGTTACAATTGCTAAAATATAATAAAACAGGCGATATAAGGCTTATATACATGAGTTCGGTTACATTACACTGAGTGGTTTTAGCGTAGATGCCAATAGAAAAAGACAGACGATGGAGAAAGTGATGACACTATTTCGTGTGAGCATTGCTAATAATTGACATTCCGATTGGGCAGTGATTTATTACGTCTCTCGATTGGGTAAACAAGATATAAACATTACAAGAAGACAACCGTTAAAGGATTTATTTAGCAAATCAATAAATAAAAAAGTGTTGATGTAAACCGTTTTCGGTAAAAAAAAACTTACAACTAAGCATTTGGTGACACAGTTGGAGATGGAAAGTAAATTTTTGGGCAAATAACTGAAATGAATGTTGTTTAACGCCTCATCAACACGGTATAGGTTATTTAGAGCCGCCACAGAGAGAGGGGAAGGATACATAGGAATCCGGGAACCTGCCCTACTCTTAGTATCGAATAGATTTCTATGGTTCTTTAACTATTATCGAATAGATTCTTAACGTGCTCGGAGGATAGACCGATACACGGGACCGCCCGGTTTACGTCCCCATCCGACGGACGGGGCTAAGGAAACGTGTCTTGCCTAAGAACACACAGACGAAACGGAGGATTGAACCCGGGGCCTATAAAAGACATCGTTGATTTTGGAAATATATTACCCATATGTATATTAGATTGAAATGTATGTTGATGTGAGATTATAATGGAACAAACTAATATATTTCCAAAATGAAGCGTCTGAGGGGATATATGTAAACATGCTTGATACAGACCAATACATAGCTAAATATATACCAACTACAGTGAACACAGAAAGTTGTAACAAATTAGAAAAAACAGTTATTAATCCAGAAGATTAATTAAATGTGAAATACTTTCATTTATTGAAGTTAACTATGAACAAGCTAATCTGCTTATTAAGAATTGTTTATCAACATAATTACAGAAAGACCGAAAAGAAAAAGACGATCTTGATTATGTACAACGTGTTATTGATAAGGCGTAATTATACCATTGAGTTTGTGCCTCCGTGCTGTATACTAGAGTCAAATAGTGCCAAAAAAAAATCCCAACAACATTTCCCTTCCTTACTTGTGATACAAAATGCACATCTTTGATTGCTTTTGTTATTATTAACTTTAGTTCATTTGAATGATGTAGTGGGAACATTCATTAGTGTTTGTTAGAGATATGTAATTATAATTGGCATTGACAGTATAGCAAAAGTAGAAATGTGGTTAATCTATCCATGGCTTGTCAAAATAAAAAGTGACGTCACTCAACAGATTGGCGTTTTCTTACATGATACATAATCCACTGTTTTATTGCATGTTTCTATTGGCGAATGCTAAATTGTTTGAATGCTATGTGTTATAGAATTTTCTACGGAGAAAAAACAGCATTTTTTTGTCTCTTGACTATGGCATGCCGAACGTTGCAATATTGTATATTTAGATTGTTCTATTATATCATTTATATTCATTCAATCTTACACATATTTATTGACAAAAGGTTTATACTTTGTGTAAAAATATGAATATAAGTTCAATAACGTTAAATATATATTCATTCAATAAAATATATTTATTGTGTAAACATACACAATGTGTTCAATAACGCTAATTATACATTCATTCAATAAAATACATATATATGGTGTAAAGAGATATTTACGTTCAATAACGTTAAACATATTCATTCAGTAATTGACATATATATCTATAAATATATATGAGATAAGATTGGCGTGGTGTAAAAGCCGGAGTGAAGTCGTGGAGTGGAGTCGTGGAGTGGAGTCATGGAGTGGAGTTTTTGAGTAGTTTTTGAGTGGAGCGTGGAGTGAGTTTTGGAGTGGAGTGCTGGAATGGAGTCATTTTGGAGTCATTATCAAAAAGAAAATCAATTACTCTACAGTATAATAACAAACCTAACATGAGCTAAATAGGAATACTCTCTCTCTCTCTCTCTCTCTCTCTCTCTCTCTCTCTCTCTCTCTCTCTCTCACTCTCTCCCTCTCCCTCCCTCATCTGACACATGTTTACCTTCTTTCCCGTGGTGGGTTCTACCTAGGTGCACGCACGTGCACGAACATGGGGTCTTCCTCCACCAATGGACGCTGGAAAGTCGCCATATGACATTAGCTGTTGGTGCGGCTATTTAATATATTTCGATTTGAACAATATTTAATAATTATAAATCATTAAAGAGACATTACTCCGACATAAGTCAATGGACAGGAACGATTCAAAATCTACAACAATACTTCATATCTACTTTCATACTGATACTTCCTACCAAGTTTCGTCAATATCTTATGTGTGGTTTATGAGCAGTAGTCCGGGCAATATTTATCATTATAAATCCCGAAAGGCACCATTAACAAACAAAGTCATTGCATCGCAACGTCCTGAGAGAGAGAGAGAGAGAGAGAGAGAGAGAGAGAGAGAGAGAGAATATTCATATTTAGCTTATGTTAGGTTTGTTATTAGTCGCAGACATTTTACTGTAGAATAATTGATTTTCTATTTGACTGACTCCAAAAATTGGTCCCAAAAATTGACTCCACTCCACGACTCCACTCCAAAACTCCACTCCACGACTCCACGACTCCACTTCAAAACTCCACTCCAAAACTCCGATCCATGACTCCACTCCAGAACTCCATTCCACGACTCCACTCCGGATTTTACACCATGCCAATTTTACCTCATATATCCACAAATTATCGAATGAATATATTTAACGTTATTGAACGCAGTTTGTACTTTTACACAATAAAATATATTTTATTAAATGAATATATATTTAACGTTACTGAACATATTTATATTTTTACACAAAGTATATACTTGTTATCAATAAATTTTTGTAAGGTTGAATGAATATAAATGATATAATAAAAAAATCTAAATATACAATATTGCAAACGTTTGGCATGCCATACTTGACATACATTTCTCATATATAAAACGAAGAAGGAAAATCAATGGTGAAACGACAACAGCTTTAACAGAACAATAAAGTCAAAGAACACCAATCGACCCTGTGATAACCTAATACAATATGTTTAATTAATTATACATCTATACGTCTCCCAATTACTTTGAACTTGTCGGACAAGTTGTAATACTTGGGATTCGCATGCAAGAATAATTTAATTTTCTCCATTTCTTACATTTTAACTAGATTTCAATCGATTACATGTACAGTAGTGTTGTTTTGGTGACGTATGTTTTTACGAACGACATTACGTCTGTAATGAGACATACATATCACAATAAAGATTCAACACAACCAAGTAAAGACAAGTGTGACCAGAAACACTAGGTCATAATTAAAACTACGTTTGTTTGCCAGAACGGGACCGGTCCAAAAAATCGGCAAGCTCTCAAAAATATGCAATTTCCTTTTAAACCGACTCTTCCCGTCCACGTACGGCTACTATATTCTACGGCTTCATTTGAATATAAGGATGTAATGATCATATGAACCAGCTGACGAAAAATAGTAGATCTGCATTTATCACATAATTTGCGCTCTTGGAGTGTAATATTTACCTGATAAATAGAATCTCACATTCGCGCCTATTTAATATTTACTTGATTAAACTCGTTTGATAAAATTCATTGATATGATGCTCGGCACAGTCTCGCATCATATAATTTTATCCAACTTGTTTAATAAATTCAATATTAGGCACTCATGCAAGATCCTTTATATACATGGTAAGTCTGAACATCACGAATCATTTATAATACCACACAATATCACTAAGATCTGCATCAGACGGAGTTCTGACCAAAAACTCGTGTCGTCTGCCATTGTTATCATTACATCACAAATTATTTATAAAACTACACAAAGGTCTGACCAAGAACTCGTGTCGTCTGCCAATGTCATTATTACATCGCAAATCATTTATAATACTACACAATAGCACTACAATCTTCATCAGACGGAGGTCTGGCCAAGAACTCTTGTCGTCTGCCAGTGTCATCATTACATCACGAATAATTTATAGTCCTACATAATTTCACTAAGATCTTCCATCAGACGGAGGTCTGGCCAAGAACACTTGTCGTCTGCCAGTGTCATCATTATATCACGAATCATTTATAAGCCAGTGTCATTATTACATCACGAATCATTTATAATCCTACACCTGGATCTTCATCAGACGGAGGTCTGACCAAGAACTCTTGTCGTCTGCCAGTGTCATCATTATATCACGAATAATCCTACACAATATCACTTAGATCTTCATCAGACAGAGGTCTGGCCAAGAACTCTTGTCGTCTGCCAGTGTCAGCAATACATCACGAATAATTTATAATTCTACACCTGGATCTTCATCAGACGGAGGTCCGACCAAGAACTCTTGTCGTCTGCCAGTGTCATCATTACATCACGAATCATTTATAATCCTACACAATATCACTAAGATCTTCATCAGACGGAGGTCCGGCCAAGAACTCCTGTCGCCTGTCAGTGTCAGCATTACATCACGAATCAATTATAATCCTACACCTGGATCTTCATCAGAGGTCTGACTATGAACTCTTGTCGTCTGCCAGTGTCATCAATACATCACGAATCATTTATAATCCTACACAATATCACGAAGATCATCATCAGACGGAGGTCCGGCCAAGAACACTTGTTGTCCTCCAGTGTCAGCATTACATCACGAATCATTTATAATCCTACACAATATCACAAAATATCTTCATCAGACGGAGTTCTGGCCAACTCTTGTCGTCTGCCAGTGTCATCATTACATCACGAATCATTTATAATCCTACACCTGGATCTTCATCAGACGGATGTCTGACTAAGAACTCTTGGCGTCTGCCAGTGTCATCATTACATCATGAATCATTTATAATCCTACACCTGGATCTTCATCTGACGGAGGTCTGGCCAAGAACTCTTGTCGTCTGTAAGTGTCATCATTACATCACGAATCATTTAGAATCCTTAACAATATTACTAAGATCTTTATCAGAAGGAGGTCTGGCCAAGAACTCGTGTCGTCTACCAGTATCATCATTACATCACGAATCATTCATAATCCTACGCCTGGATCTTCATCAGACGGAGGTCTGACCAAGAACTCTTGTCGTCCGCCAGAGTCAGCATTACATCACGAATAATTTACAATCCTACACACTTTCACTTAGATCTTCATCAGACGGAGGTCTGACTAAGAACTCTTGTCGTCTGCCAGTGTCATCAATGAACTGAACGTAATATTCGCCCTCCGGCATTTTGGTTATAAAAGCATTAGATGTGTCAACATGTTCTTGCACATCCGTGTAGGCATGGTTTTTGCCATCAGGAGGTGTGTCGTCTTGCATCTTGACCAATGACTGGCGAAAGTCCTGTTCTTTTTGCCTCTCATTCCCACAAATCTACGCGAAAACAATACACACATTAAAATCAACTAACTAGTATGGCACAGAAGTACATTTATGCAGGACTTTATTAATATGCATGCTGTCTACAGTCCCTGATTTCTGATAACATGGCTACACAGACGATATACAGTAACTTGAGGTTTACCACCACTAATTACATGTAAACCTCCGAGGTGTAGTCGAATGTAGTTCCTATAATAAAAAGTAATCCCTCATTTTTTGATGGAAATGAGCGTTATAAGTAGGGGAAAACTGCCCATTTCTATTCGATTTTGTGTTATATGTATAAGAAGCGTATTAATAGGTTTTACTGGATCACTGATGAACATTTTCGAAATTTCGACTCTATGCTTACACTTTGTGAGCAATGAAAACATTCGATCAATAAAAACAGCTGTACCCTTGACCTGTTTAGTAAACAAACAAGAACTTTCTTACATGTCTTGTGACCCCACGTTTTCTGGTGATTTTTCAAGTGGAAAAATAGTTTTCTATATGAACATTACACTGCTGCATTATCCATACTTGAGTTGAATTTGCAGCAAATCATTAATATGTGACACTTTAACATTGGTGTCTATGGGGAAAATAATTAGTGTTTTCATACCTTGATAAAAGCGGTGATTCAGTCAATGTACGAGTTGAAATAAACTGACTTGACAGATATACTAAAGCAGAGACTATGCAAGCAGTGTAACCAGAACTGTACTGAAAATGAAATCCATTTCCTCACTGATCGCCCTACATATTACACCATCAGTTTTAATATGACTGATTTTTATAAATCAAATTTGTGTTTCTCCTCAGAGTCTCCAATAAAAATGACATGACATTGTACCTTGAAGCTCAAGATTATCGCTTAGGCTCTCACGGTTCGATTGACATGTTCGTCAATATTAACCTACATATAAAGTATTGAAATGTAGTGATGTAGTTTATTCGATTGGGTGACTGCTAAGCGGAAATATAAACACATATATACGATTGTGTATCTCTGTCAAAGAGATGGGATGGCTATGGCGGGTGGTAATTGCTGGAAGTAAGGGGGCATCGATAGAGCTACTATCTCGTGATATTTTTTATGATAAGGTTATTCTGGCGTCAGCTCTTTTCTGTTTCAGAGAACGCCAATTGTAATGGCGTATGCATGTAAGTAACACGGCTAGTTATTTACAGTGTTTCTGCTGACCCTACGTTGGATCATCTATATGCGATAGATCTTTGCTGAAGTGGGTCTCCATACAGAGGTTGCATACTCAAGCTAATGTCTAAACGGTGTTGTATAAGCTGCCTCTTGAATGCATTGGTTTTGACTGGTATATTTGTTTTAATGAAACCATGTGGGTGGTGGTGACCCGGTGATATGATGAAGTTCGATGATATAAAGTTGTTCTATGACGCAAGAATTTGACCATGGAGGATGTAGTATATTGTTTGTTTTGTTTACTTGACCTGGGATATGTATGCCATGAATTTTACTAATATTAATTTCATATCTCATTCTTGTTCACATTGTGTGGAGGTCGTACTGAAGTCTGGTCCTGTCTTTTTACAGCACTGTCGTGAGCGAAAATGCGTACTTGTGAATACTAGTATAGGGACTCTATGGAACGGAAACGGTCGTCCTGTAAGTTCAGACGATTTTCCCCTTCCACCAAGACAGTCTAAGACATACGTATCAAGAATGCTCTGATCCACAAGAGTAGAGCTTTAAGTTTTCCATAAGTTGAAATTTGATCGCACCAGAAAGCCTCTTTCGGAAACCCGTTTTGTAGGTATAACGTATAGTGTGCTTATTTATAATTTGCTCCATTACCTTGACCACTATACCATTTGTCGAGGATACTGGACGATACTATTTAGCTGCTGTGCTTTTTATCCCATTTTTTTTGAAAAGTGAAATGGCAATTGCTTTAGACCATATATATGGTATGATACCTGTGTCCAGAGATTTTTTGGAATATTGCGTTAGGAGCACGTCCACGCGCAACTCTGGAGGATGAGGGACATGCTCTTAGGACATTGTGCTTTGGCATTGTTAAAACAGTCAAGCTAATTGTTTCAGAACACCATTGAAGGCAGTGACATTTTTTTATTTAAAAACATGCTCTCCGAATTGGATGCTTTGTTTGAACGAAGTTTTATCAGTTGTCATAGAATATGAAGTTAAAGGAAAAATGTCCATAATAATAAATGTATGTAGGTCTTCTTATAAAAAGTTAAAAAGTAATAACAAATATAAACAGCCAAGTACCATTTAAAAACAAGATAGCATATCCGGACAGACGGACGGACGGACAGACAGACGAGACTCTCATTGCCCTCTATCATTGTGTGAAGTTGCATTACAGTCCCATCGGCAGTTTTAATGCTCCAGACAATAAAGTATATAACATTACAAATGGGCAATAGCTCTCATTGAACGAAGAGAACATTATGGTTCTTGTGCTCTGCATTACGTCTCAATGCAGATTCATTGCAGTCACGTCAGTAATATTTGAGTTATGCTCCGGACTCGATTTATAATACATACACAATAACTATAGTAGTTTATGACTTATGGTCCGGACAAGATATCTGGACGGACGGACGGACAGACAGACAGACAATGCAGCAACTAAATGCTCCCCGAGGGTAGCAATAAAATACTTTTATTTATTTATAAATACCAGAACAAATGAGGTGACCATCGTGGTGAACTGATTATAACTGATTAGTAGACTTGAGAATCATGACTCTTTTCATAATTAGTCAATTAAAATCAAGTTTCAAAGCAATTAAATAATCAGGACATCTGCGTGAGATCAAGTGTTCTATTAGACGTGAGAATCATGCCTCTTATGGTAGTATACACCTACCATAGAGCCATGATTCCTTGAGTTAGACTTATCGGTAGGACCTTGTACCGACCCCCATACGCAGTTTTCCGGCGAGGTTTATGACATCACGGAATGCCTGCATAAACAACTACCGTACATGCATAAAACTCACCAAAGAGAAGAATGACGCGCCGATATATTCCGTTTTCGTAAGCCACTGTTAATTTCAGAAATTGTCATTGTTTACATTCGAAATAATCTCGTCTCGTGTGACTTAACTCCACCCTACTCATACACCTGCCACTTTACATTTCCGGTTAACGTTGCGTGTTTTTATGTGTCGGTTGTGGGCGGGTTTAAGTTACAAATACGGAACGAGACAGCGCGAGATATTTTTAAACATAAACACTCCAGAAAAAATGTAAACATTCGTACCAAAAATGCCTAGATAGTTGAGATATTCTTCTCTTTGGTGAGTTGTATGCATGCACGCGCGGTATTAAGGTTAACTCTATTGAAATAAGGCGGTTGTTTATGCAGGTATTGCTTGATGTCTTCAGAAACCCATCTTGATGGGATCGACCCTGATACCTACCTATTCTGTACATAATGGCATCGTAGCTGTATGGTAGGTACACACCATAAGAGCTATGATTCTCGCAACTAACTGATTAGCGGAGCGTGTGGTCCAGTGGTAGAACGTCGGACTCAAGATCAAGAGGTCGTGGGTTCGATCCTCACCGTGGCCATGCTATTTATCCTTGAGCAAGATAATTGATCCATATTACGTAGTGCTGGCTCTACTCATGAAGCTGCCGAGAGTGATTAATATAAGCTGCAAGAACTTGTTTCGCGATAGATGTAAACAAATAAAAATGTTTAAATTAACTGATTACGCACAAATATACCTCATATTTGTACAAAGGATTATCCGTCATCGGCTGTGCCTCGGCACCATTTGCCGACGAGTTGCTGCTCCGTCGGCTCATGTTTCTTCTGCTTGAAGTTCTGTGAGAACCAATGGACTGATTTCTGTTAAACACTTCGTAATCCTTCAGACGTTTCCTAGCAATGACAACATATGCAAGCATTTTAATCTCATATCAGTACACTTCCGGTTTATCAATTAATTTCAGCATGCAAACAATGTACCAATACTATCTACGCGCAATACCAGGTTTAGTAATGAAAGAAATTGTCGGAAATGTGAAAGAGCACCGATAGATAGATATTGTATTCAAACAGAAGGCATTTCTCCCAACAGTTCACATACAAACAGTACATTCATGTAAACATGTGTATGAAACAGTTACAAAATTAGTTTATGTTTGAGGACAAAAATGATATAAACTACCAAACATCTATTTAGATAGTTTTATAATAAAAAAGCTATTTAAAAATGATTGCGTCTTTTAAGAGAAAACTTAATAAAGCATAACGCCAAATGGATTTTTTTTGACATTTGAGAATTAGCAAATCCAGGCTCATAGTTTGTCGATTACCGTCTCTCTGTCTGTCTGTCCGTCCGCCTGTCCGCCTGTCTGTCCGTCTACGTGTTTTGACGTTTCGGTTAAACGTTTTGGTTAAAGTTTTTGTTTTTCATTAACGAAATGTCGGAAAGCTTCGAAACTTGGCACACAAGATCATTATCATTACACAATGTTATAAAACAAGAACCATAACTCTGTCATATTTTACCTGAATTATTCCCCCTTTTTTCTTAGATTTTCAGTTAAAATGTTAAATCCGCAATCCGACGTTCGCACCAATGTTGGTGCTTCACCTGTTTCTTTCTGTTTTTATGTTCTACCGTTTTCTGTTTCTATTAAACTAAACATTTCTTTCAATCCATTAATATGTAGTTTTATAACATAACGTGCCTCCTTGTTAGCCGTGTCAAACATAGTTTGAAGTGTAAGTTTTATGTCTATCTTAGTTTTTTAACCATGGTATAATTTTCGGTTATTGTGAAATATTGCAAAGTGCAATTTATATAGACGCTGCCAGCTATAGGTTTAGTTTACGCATAATCAATCTCATAAATTGTATAAGGAACGGGAACTTGTTTAAGATCCTATATATCTGTTGTAGAACATTATTGCATACTTATTGTGTTGTACATTATTGCATTGAACAAAAAGAAAAAAATATATTTAAAAACCCAAATCTGTTGTTTTTTTGAGATCTCTAAATAATTGTCGATATGAAAACTAATTATCAATATGGATTAAATGTTATAACGTATCATTTAGCAGCAGTATTGTTATAACGTATCATTTAGACGCAGTATTGTTATAACTTATAATTTAGAAGCAGTAGTGTTATAACATATCGTTTAGACGCAGTATTGTTATCACGTATCATTTAGAAGCAGTTTTTTTTATAACGTATCATTTAGAAGCAGTATTGTTATAACGTATCATTTAGAAACAGTATTGTTATAACGTTTCATTTACAAGCAGTATTGTTATAACGTATCATTTAGAAACAGTATTGTTATAACGTGTCACTTAGAAGCAGTATTGTTATAACGTATCATTTAGAAGCAGTATTGTTATAACGTATCATTTAGAAACAGTATTGTTATAACGTGTCATTTAGAAGCAGTATTGTTATAACGTAATTTAGAAGCAATATTGTTATAACGTGTCACTTTGAAGCAGTATTGTTATAACGTATCATTTAGAAACAGTTTTGTTATAACGTGTCATTTAGAAGCAGTATTGTTATAACGTAATTTAGAAGCAGTATTGTTATAACGTATCATTTAGCAGCAGTATTGTTATAACGTATCATTTAGAAGCAGTATTGTTATAATGTATCATTTAGAAGCAGTATTGTTATAACGTATCATTTAGCAGCAGTATTGTTATAACGTATCATTTAGAAGCAGTATTGTTATAATGTATCATTTAGAAGCAGTATTGTTATAACGTATCATTTAGCAGCAGTATTGTTATAACGTATCATTTAGAAGCAGTATTGTTATAATGTATCATTTAGAAGCAGTATACGTTATAGAAGCAGTATTGTTATAACGTGTCACTTAGAAGCAGTATTGTTATAACGTATACTTTAGAAGCAGTATTGTTATAACGTATCATTTAGCAGCAGTATTGTTATAACGTATCATTTAGAAGCAGTATTGTTATAACGTATCATTTAGAAACAGTATTGTTATAACGTGTCATTTAGAAGCAGTATTGTTATAACGTAATTTAGAAGCAGTATTGTTATAACATATCATTTAGAAACAGTATTGTTATAACGTGTCATTTAGAAGCAGTATTGTTATAACGTATCATTTAGAAACAGTATTGTTATAACGTGTCATTTAGAAGCAATATTGTTATAACGTAATTTAGAAGCAGTATTGTTATAACGTGTCACTTTGAAGCAGTATTGTTATAACGTATCATTTAGAAACAGTTTTGTTATAACGTGTCATTTAGAAGCAGTATTGTTATAACGTAATTTAGAAGCAGTATTGTTATAACGTATCATTTAGAAGCAGTATTGTTATAACGTATCATTTAGCAGCAGTATTGTTATAACGTATCATTTAGAAGCAGTATTGTTATAATGTATCATTTAGAAGCAGTATTGTTATAACGTATCATTTAGCAGCAGTATTGTTATAACGTATCATTTAGCAGCAGTATTGTTATAACGTTTTATTAAGAAGCAGTATTGTTATAACGTGTCATTTAGAAGCATTATTGTTATAACGATTCATTTAGAAGCAGTATTGTTAAAACGTGTCGCTTAGAAGCAGTATTGTTATAACGTATCATTTAGAAGCAGTATTGTTATAACATGTCACTTTGAAGCAGTATTGTTATACCCGTGTCACTTAGAAGCAGTATTGTTATAACGTGTCACTTAGAAGCAGTATTGTTATAACGTATACTTTAGAAGCAGTATTGTTATAACGTATCATTTAGCAGCAGTATTGTTATAACGTATCATTTAGCAGCAGTATTGTTATAACGTATCATTTAGAAGCAGTAATGTTATAACGTATCATTTAGAAGCAGTATTGTTATAACGTGTCACTTAGAAGCTGTATTGTTATAACGTAACATTTAGAAGCAGTAATGTTATGACCTATCATTTAGAAGCAGTAATGTTATAACTTATACTTTAGAAGCAGTATTATTATACCGTATCATTTAGAAGCAGTATTTAGAAACAAGGCGTACTAAGCATCGACTAGTAATTATATAGTCATGACGACGTAACGTAGTTGGTGGTTGGGGTGGTGATTGGGAGGACTGGTCATGGATGAGACGTTCGGGTGGGTTTTTTAGTGGGAGGGGAGGTGGCAATTAAAGGAAAATTGCTGAGGAAAATATTAGAGAAAAACAAAAAGCACATTTTGGCGGAAGAGGGGTGGGTGTGATAGGGTGGTGGGGTGGGGTGGATCTGGATTATTTCAAAATTAATAATAAGTATATATTTATGACCTTGATCTTGAACATACAGTCCGGGTATTGGGTTCTGCACGTCGTCTTGGTGAGTATTGCCCCACCCCCAACCCCACCACCGCATCCCCATCCCATTTATTTCAAAATCTTTCATGCATGCGAGAGTTATGGACCGGACACAAAACTTGTAACGAACTGACGGATGGACGGACGAATGGACGGACGACCGCATAGTTATATCTCTCTATAAATCTGAGAGGCTATGTTAAATGCTTGATATTAAACTACTTTAAATTCGCCACGTATCACTTTAAACATTCTTCTCCGTATATTGACAAGAGTTTGTTTGCATTAACTTAAAGGTGGATTCGGACCAATGTGTACACAATTTATTCGTTTCAGGTGGAAATAAATATCATAAACTTTAAAGACTCCACAAATCAAAATATATCTTAAATACCGTAACATATCATACCTCCAAATAACGCAGATGAGAATAACAACGATTGCTCCCCACAGTGCGACGACAATTGCTCCACCAATAGCTCCAGCGACCTCATCCGTAACGATGTTGCCAGCTTCAACTAAAAATAAATAGCTTAAGTAGGATTTGGTTAACTTGAATCTTTAAAATATTATCACAAATTTTCAAGATGTTATCATGAAAAAATGAAAATAAAAATGAATCGGTTTGGCCCTAATGGGCTTCCGTCTTTGGTTGCTCGGGCATTTAAAATGCATCTGTAAAGTACCGACATATCGTATCTGTATCTGTAACTGTATGTTATACGCAGCAGTACCCAATACTGGTATCTTAGCCGTATACATTTTGTAGCTGAAAATATGAAATTATATTAGTAAAACACATGTAATAAGATACTCTAGTAGTGTTCTGCCAAAAACAACATGTACATTGCCTCAAACTTAACAACTTTTATAACGCATCTGAAATAGTGTTCGAATAAACACATGATCCATAATTGGTAGAAGATTTCCCCATAGCAAACACAGTTTTGACAAATTAAAAAAACGACGTGCCACATCTCCTTATTGCCCGTATCATCACGGAATATCTCAGATAGTTTCGACGAAATTGCAGGATGTTTTTCTTTAATTCTGTTGTCATGGTTACCACATTTTCTATCAAATTTAAAAACAAATAATGACGTATCTCCATATTGCCATGGATCTACACATGAAATAGAGCTCAAATATTCACAAAAATTGCAAGATCCGTTTTTTTAAAGTTTGTTGCAATCGCAAATCCATATTTTTGACCAAATAAAAAATACGTGCATCATCTCCTTCTTGTCTCGGATCCACACACCATATTTATATATAAAAATAATAAGATCCAAAATGGTTTTCAAATTGACACAGTATCCATTATTAGCATATTTGTTGCCATGGCAACGACAGCTTTGAAAAACAAACCAATAAACACAATCTGGCTTTTCGTCGAAGTTCCACTCAATGTTAAGTGCTTTGAAGATGTTAACGGATTTGAAGACTACCTTGAGCCAACAAGGAAGCACTGAAAAAACAAGTAATTGGTGAACACGATTCCCTCCATATGGCAACTACAAGACCGGTTCCACCGACATATAATAAATATAATTCAGCGACACTCCCCAAATATGATAGCAGAAATACATATCAAGGACCTTCCCATATATGATATTAACAGGAATACATGTCAAGGAACTCCCCATGTATGATATTAACAGGAATACAATCATATCAAAGACCTCCCAATATATTATATTAACAGGAATACATATATAGCAATGACCTCCCCATATATGATAGCAGGAAAACATATCAAGGACCTCCCTATATATGATAGCAGGAATACATATCAAGGACCTCCCTATAAATAACAGGAATACATATCAAGGACCTCCCCATATATATAACGGTAATACATATCAAGGACCTCACATTGGGTTTTCAGTCATTTTGGTCTAATTTTATCTCAGATCGTCATGTTGTTGCATCACAAGCTCCACCGTTTGATACAAGTCCAATATATATGACCAATAATACCCTGAGACAGGTAAAGAGCACAACAGTGCTTCTTTGCAATACATTCCACCCAAACATCTACCACCTATCAAGAGATTAGTTTTCAGTGTCAAATAATGCAATTATCTCTGATTGCTATTGATGAAACTTGACAGTCTAATAACATTGTATGGGAAATAGTTATTGTTTTATACTTTACTTTTGCTTATGATTGGCATGTCCTGTGTTACACCCTGTCCGGGATATATTTGAGAGAAAGAGTCAGTGCGAACTTCGATTTTGGACAATAGTTTGAAGATTGTTTTATTCCCCAAATTGCAACATGGTGGAGAATCTAAAATCGTGCATTTGTTAATTTATATACATTATAAGTGAACATTAATTATTAACCATGGAACATTCAGGGCGTTTTTCCTTAGAAAAAATTAACGGATATAGCACAGAAAACGCAGAACGATTTCTCTCAGACTTTTTGGCATATTGCACAGTGCACAAAATTGGACGGAATGATGATCGCCGAACGACAGCATTCCTACTTGTTATCGATGGACCAGCAGATGATTAGACGACGATCTACCTTGGCGAGAAATCGAAAGACTGTTTGAAGAAAAATATATAAATACTAGTGGATCCTCTTTGCTGCTGGAAACAAGAAAAATTCCAGGGCATTAAGTTAGCACTCGGACAATCCATAGAGGCGTATTACAGCGCCATTACTGAGAGTGGTAAAAAGCTGGAGAAAAATCCGTCAGAGTTAACTCTTAAATTCATTTATTGACTACCGGACAGGCTAGCATTTTTTCGTTCGTGCGGGCTGTCCACAAACAATTGATGTTGCGTTCGAGGCGGCAAAAATGGGAGCGGCATATTGATACCGTGCCATGGAAACACAGTCGTTTCCCCACGATTCAAATGCCTTATTGGAAAGTAAAGTCAACCAACTGGCGTCACAGGTCCAGATGCTTCATAAGACTTCAAATTCAAATGTTAATCACCAACAAGAGTTGCGCGAAACATGATGTCTCGCCTAAAGTGACGTGTCCAACATACATGTTTCAAGCGATCTTCATCTTGACAAACTCGAGGGATTATAGTAATTGTTAACGAGGTCAAGCACTGTTGTCAGCATTCAGCAGGGTAGCATTCTTATTTTTTTCCATCAATGGAGTTAAAAAATGAAAATATTGTTGGACGGAAAGGCATTACTATTCCATAGACCAGATTTTTAATAAATTTGCAATCCGACCCAAAAACACTCTACATGTGTATGGTAATTAATTGAATGTTAAAATAACATGCCTTACATTTGAATGTTGATGCATATATTTATAGTTCAGTTAACACCACTGTGGCATGCATTCAATTCCTGGATTAAAACAACACAAAAGTTCATCATTTATAAAGGTCCTGCATTATTATCAGGATTCAAACAATTTAAAACTGAATGTGACAACATCATTACCGTTATTGATTAGGCAAAGTATATAATGAACATTATGCAAAGTGCACACTCTATGGACTTAAAATATTTGCTGTAAATTATATTTTTTGTTACGGTGTATTAAAAGAATCTGTTAATGTTACATCTATATTTATGAACTTCTTCACGCTGAAATTGATAATTTTATACTTTATTGTGTTTTAAACAAATTAGGCCCCAATGTCTGATGTACTGGAGTTCCCTTTAAGACCTGATAGCTAGCTGCAGAAACTACACATTGGAGGTGGACTTGATATAAAATTGCAGCAATTTGCCAACTTGTATTGTTTCAGGAACTGACATTTTAATTAATCTGCATGTATCATGTTTTATCAAGAAATGTCAGCTCATATTAAAATTAATGTAATTCTGTTGCTGGTTTTAGAACATAAAATAATAATACTAAGCCTTTACAAGATTTTAAAAATATGTCCAACCATAACCGTTGCTTTTATCAAAGTTCATTATCTGGCAGTATGTTACAATGGTAATGGCACATTGTATACATTCATTCATTCATTATCTTAAAGGGACACATGACAATCTTGAAGTGTTTATCAAGCATTTTAATTATTGTTTCGATTTATATATCCAGTATCATATTCACTTTAAACCTACTTGCATATAAATAAATTTAATATTTAGTTTTCAATGTTTCTCACTGATTTTACCATAAGTTGAACATATATTATTGGTGCATTATTAGCAACAGTTAATAATATGTAAAGTAATTTACTTCATATTTATTTTAGTATAATTAATATTAATGATTGAACAAATGCAAGTTATGCAGAAAAACTAGTGGGACGTTGTGATTTTGAAACATTCAGATTGTCATTAAGAGAATTTATAATACAGATTCCATGTGATAAACTTTTACTGGAGTATCAAATTACCCAGCTGCAGTAATGTGATTGCTGTATACTGTAATTGCTTCTCTGTAAAACTGCATTTCACGATGTTATATTGTTAAATGCAATCCAATTTGGAGATGGTATATGTATTGTGAAATTTGGAGAAAAAACATGTATTTAAGAGACCACTGACTTTGACACAGGGTCAGTTGGAGGCTGACAGTTATTGGAATAAGAACAATGACCAGTGATGTTATATATGAAATTTGAACACTCTACTCTATAGGACAACAAATATTTTAACGCACATTTTAACGTAGTTTTTGAAGACGGTACATGTATTTAGGTGGCATTGAATCCGACCCATGGTCAGTTGAAGAGCTGGAAGTTATTGGCATTAAGAAGGACAATGACAATGAGATTATATGAAATTTGAACACTCTGCTCCAAAGAACAAAACAGTTATAAGAATTTAACGCACTTTAACAAATTATTTTTGGAGACGGTACATGTACCATAGACCACTGACCTTGACACAGGGTCAGTCAGTTGGAGGTTGAAAATCACTCGAGTAAGAATGACTATGACAAGGAGTTTATATAGGAAATTGCAACAATCTACACCAACGAACAAAAAAGTTATAAGAATTTAACGCAAACCTTGACCAAAATCTTAACCGTAATCTTAACCAAAATCTTAACAACGGTACATATTGTATTATAACTTTCTTGTCCTTGGGAGTAGAATGTTCAAATTTCATATATGACCTCCTTGTCATTGTCTTTTCTAATGTCAATAACTTCCAGCCCTCCCACTGACTATGGCTTGGAGTCAATGCCACTTAAATACATGTACCGCCACGCAAATTATAACGCAAAATATTGACGGTACATGTATTTAAGTGATACTGACTCCGTCCCATCGTCAGTTGGAGGGCTGGAAGTTATTGGCATTAGGAAAGACAATGACCAGAAGATATAAAATTTGAACATTCTACTGCCAAGGACAAGAAAGTTATTATACAATACGTTGATGCCGTCGAGTCCGCCAACATTAGCGGCGCCTATGTCTCGCGTTTTTTTTCCAAAAGGCGAGACAAAAACTGGATATGGTGTGTTATGAATGTTCCGGACGTGGACATACAAAAGGAGTTTGTAACTGGCAGTATGGAAAAGCTGATCCAGATGCAAAATTCCAAATATGCGCCCAGTTTGGCCATACAGCAAATGGCTGCAGACGTCGGGGTCGCTCGGGCGTTCAACTGAGAAGTCACTGACCAGAAGCGCACCAACGGTGATGAGAAAACAACAGTTTGACAATAATGGAAGTAATATAAATAGTGCTAGTCTTGAAACTAGATTTATTGACAATGAGTGTAGGAATAACACGGGCAGTGCACAGAAAGCTGACACAGGTACAAATAATTGCATGTATTTACAAGTCATATTTGCGAAAAGACACGTTTGTGCTTTGATAGACACGGGAAGCTCTATTAACTTAATGTCACATGCACTGTTCGACACATTATCGAACAAATGCAAAAGTACCTTAAAATGCATTGACAATAGCAAGAGTATTTTAGCAAACAATCAAGGATTGGACATAGGTAGTGTTTCATCGGTAAACTGTTTAATTCGGGGAATTAGTCATGAGTTTGATGTATATGTTTTAAAAGACACTTCAAATCCATTGATTTTAGGTGTAGGGTTTTTGAGAGCAAGAAATGTTGTTTAGATTTTGAGGAGAGTTCTATCAACATAGGTTAGTCAAAAATCTGTTCAAAAAGTCGTATTACTTTGCCTCCAAACTCAGAATCTATTGTTTTTGGTAAAGTTCCTAACGTTACATTGAAGGTTATGCATAGTTATGTTCAGGCATACAGGAAGTAAATCACTGTGGTATTCATGCCTGGTGTAGTCGAAAGGAGTTCCCAAATATATAATCCCTAACTTTTTTTGTGATAAAAGGCATTTTTGAGTATTTAAGGCCTGTTTTTCTGGCTGAAATGACTTTATTGACTTGTTTGTGGTAGCTAAAAACCATTTGCATGGTTGTATGATGATTTTATTTGTCAACTTGACAGTTTTGAAAGTGAAAGTAGAACACATATAAGAGGTGCCGAATGAACGCAGTTTGTTCACGGTATCAACAAAGAATTTTATTTTCTTATATGCCACATGACCCCTACTATTCTCAGCAGTTTTCTAGAGAGGCAGGTCTCATGACTAAGAACATGCAAGTGAATCTTAGTTTGAACTTCATTTTGAAAAATGGCTAACTAGAAAGCTTGGACAATATTGCACTGGACTCAATGGGATTTGATTTACTTCTGGTACACCTTCAGGGGCTGCGCATGCAACTAGGAAAAAAGTGTTGCCAGATCTATTGTTACAGTGCCTCAAAATCACATGGTCCCAATTAAAATCCTTAAGCCTACATGAAACCCTCAGCTCCGGTCCCTCATGATCCCACCGCTGACACAGTTGTCATTCATAAAAACAAACATATAGGTTCAGTTCAGGTCATTGATAATTCAATCAGTCTCAAACGTTGTGAAACTGGAGATAATGCAATCCGGGGAAGAGGTGAACAAGGAAGTACGGTTTGAAAATGAAAGATCTCACAAAGAGACATTTTTGTCTAATTTGTATCTACAGACAGGCGATTTGTCTCCTGATCAGTAGCGTGAGCTTCAGAATTGTTTGTATGATAATAGAGATATATTTGTAACTAAGGAAAATCCGTCTTTGGGATTAACAACGCTAGTGGAGCATCATATTTATTTGAAACCAGATGCAAAATCTAAGCACCAGAGGCCATACAAACTGACACCAGAGAAAAGGGAAGTTTAACGTCATCAGCTAGATGAACTATTAAAACAAGGAGTAATAACGCCTGTGAAAAAGAGGATGATCATGTACCAATTACCAGCCCAATAGTTTTAATATCTTAACGTAGTCAAGCTAAATATTTGGAGTGTAAAACCAGGGTCAAAAGAGGAGAGTTTGTCATTGAATCGTTCTGCGTGGATTTCCGTTATTTAAATTCACAATCACAGGATTTCCGTTATACAATTCCCGATGTACAGGATCTTACAGAGTCATTTACGCAGACAACACCACATTTTATGTCTTCTATAGATCTCACCTCTGGATTTTTTCAAATGAAAGTTGCTCATGAATCGACCAAATACACTGTATTTAACACGTGTTTTGGTACCTAACATTCCAAAGACTTCCTATGGGAATGAAATGCAGTACACATAGTTTTCAGTTATTGATGGAAAAAGTTTTAATGGGGTTATCATATAATATAACTCTTTGTTATATGGACGACGAAATCGTAATTTCGGAAATATTTTAAAACTTCAAAACAACTGCAACGTTTCCTTGGATTAATGAATTTGTTTCGAAAATGTATTCCGAACTTTAGTGCCATTTCAAATTCTTTATAACGGTTACTGAAAAAGGTATGCAATTTTACTGGAATAATGAACAATAATGTGCATTTGAAGAATTAAAGCATTTACTGATTAATTCAGAGGAATCATAGCATTTGCAAAACATGACTTGCCGTTTTATCTGACTGTAGACTCATCTAGCAAAGGAATCGGATATATGTTATATCAGAAACACGCTTTAGAATATTGAAACTGTGCGTGTAGTGAGGTTGGATCGAAATCATTTATAAAATACCAACAGGCCTGTGGACCTATAAAACTTTAGTTACTAGGTATGATGACACGTGTGTTGGATTGTGCTTCATATTTAAGAGGTGGATCATTTGTCGTTGAATGTGATCACCAAAGCTTAAAACCTTTATTCCAAAATCAACTGAAGGGCGCCATCTATGAGCGTTGGCTTGCCATTCTACAGGAATTTGATATTGAAATCCGTTATAAGCCTGCAAGACAAATGATCGTAGCAGATGTAAACCAAATTTTCAGAATGACACAGCGGAGTCTAGCCCGGATGAAATTGGACCATGTTTCCCCTACGTGAAGGAAAACCTCACAAACATTGCATTGCCTTATGGGAGTATATTACAAGAAATGTTGTGTAACAACGATAAAAGTGGCAATGCAATTAATCATCATGTCAAGCCACAGTCAATATCAGACTCAACTAAAACTCAATTAAAACTCAATTATAACTCAATTAAAACCTGTCAACCTGGATCAGATTATGATGCACACAGACAGTGAAGAGAATACATTGCCAAAATGTCATAAATTACACAAAAACGAGATTCAGGACTAGCATTAAAAAAAACTGTGCTTAATGAGCCTGATACACATGCATCATTCCAGTCAAACATGGAAAGCAATTCAGCTGACGATACTGAAACAACATCTTCTACATCATTCTCGTCACCTGAAAAAAAGTACATTTTAACGAGATATTGACACTTTGGAGCTGTTTTCGAAGTTTGATTTTAGTGTTGGTAAAATTAAAGAATTACAAAGAAAAGACGCAGCATATAGTCGGTTGATTAAATACTTGGAAACAAATGAGTTACCGAAGTCAACAGAAAACAAGGAACATTTTGATTGAATCTAGATAGTCACTTTGTATTAATTGGTGGGCTATTATTTCATTCGCGTGTACCGAAGTCAAAGAGGGCAAATATATTAACCCAGTATCAAATGGTGGTGCCCGAGATAATGATAAAACAAGTCTTACAGTTGTATCATGATTCGCCAATGTGTGGACATGCGGGTATACAAAGAAATATAAAAATATCGGTCAGGGAAAGTAGCATTAAAGGAGGACAGTCAATCACAAAACACAGAAACAAACACGCAAGCAGACAAACAAGAAGGCAAAAGCAATAATAAATACAAACGACATCACAAACACAAAAGGGTTGACAATAGGGCTACCGCCTTGGAACGGTCAGTGGCAAAGTAGGCCACTGGGGGTTTAAACCGGTTCTAGGGTGCATCAAACCTCACACTTACCCTACCGTCATCCAATTAAAACAGGACAGTGTAAATAAAGAAATCCCCGCCATGATCTAATCTCTAACCAACAAGGCAGCATCAATAGGCAATATAAGTAAAACACAAATATTCTCGTGTAAATATTATACAAAAAAACAATAGCCTAGAAAGCCACAATGAAGGTACTCAATGACTTGGCAGAAGCCAGAGCAGTAAGAGAATAAACCATTAAGGGCACGACAAGAAAGATCATAGACAAACATCAAACGCCACCGTCCCAATGGGCTTTAGGTAGCCGTCATCATAGGGTCCACAGCCTGTCCGGTCATCGTACAATTAAAGAGGAAAGCATAGTGGCGAACTGTAAAAGGGTCCACCACCAAGCATGCAGTACGTTGCAAAATGATAGGGTCATAACCTCTTTTGATAAACTTTTTAACAAGTTTAACAAAGATAGTATGAAAGTGATCATGACCAAGAATCTTACGATAGAAGTCAGGTTGTGATAGTCCTTGTCGCAGAAGAGTACTTAAATTATTTTTATATTTGGGAAGAAGATCAGGGTTACGATAATAAAATTTTGCAAAGGTTTTACGAAGTTTATGGTAACGGTAACCCTGATTGAGTTAGTTAGTTATACAAAGATTACGAATATTAAAGTCCTCAACTCGAGTACAAGCTCTAGAAAAACGAATAGGTTGAGACACATACACCCCATAAGAAGTTGCTCGGGGAACATCCCCATCCAAGTGGGGATAATTAACAATGTCAAAATTAAAATCATCTCTCTTGTCATAGATTTTGCTAATTATTTTACCATTTTTAATCGAGAGATCTAAATCAAGAAAAGAAGCGTTATTATCAGATAGATTAGCTTTGTTAAGCTGAAGTTCTTTAGGATAAATATAATTAACCATAGTTGGAAAGATAGGGTTGTCAATGTTCAATATGTCTTCCAGATACCGAGAGGTGTCATTAAAGGCTTCAATAACATCTGCCTGGGTATCTGGTGAAAGACTCAACATGAAATCCCTTTCATAGCAAAATAAAAACAAATCTGCGACAAGTGGTGCACAGTTCGTACTCATAGGGATATCAACAATTTGTCTATAAACGGTGGTTCCATACCTGACGAAAATATTATCTAATAGGAAGATGAGTGCTTCACAAACTTTATAGCCAGTCCACATAGTATCATTGTCTAAACTGCCGTTAGTAAAAAACGTTTTTATATTATTACATGCCAAAAATGTAGTATTTTCTCTAGCGAATGTTTTTTGAATAAGAGAAATTAGCTTGTCTTTAATAAGGTGATGTGGTAAGGTTGTATATAGTGTAGAGAAGTCATAAGTGCTTATTGATGAAACTTGACCTTTATTGAAAATTTTATCAAGAACGTCTCCTGAATTTTTTATAGACCAAAATAAATTAATCCCAGAGTTTTCATAAGTTTTATCACAATATAGTTTAACGTGATCTTTAACGGCAGTAAGACAAGAAGTTAAAAGTTTGGAGATGTTTGTTGTGGTGCAGGCACTAGAATTCGAAATAAAGCGAGCCTTATATGGATTTTTATGTAATTTAGGAATCCGGTACATAGTAGCCAGTTTATTTTGCTTATCGTTTATACCAGCCTTGAAAGTAGTGCACCGAGTGATATGTGCGGAAACAACATCATCCTCAGTAGAATTAACTGGAGTATACGAATTGGTGCTGCCGAGTTCCAGAGATAAAACATTGACTAAATGTAGGCGTCAAACAATAATTACATTATTAGCTGCTTTATCTGCAGGAACTAAAACAAATTTATTATGAAATTCCTGAATTCCCGATTTTAAATTACGAAAGACACTTTAGATCGAGTTCGGGAACAATATTTCTTTAAGAGAATGGGCCCTTAAATAACAGACTATGTAAGGTCATGTCCTCAACGCCAGATGCGGAAAATCACAATTGTTTTTATAACATTAGGAATAACGGCATACTCAACATCTACCGAACGTTTTCAAGTATGGCAAGTAGATATCTATGACCTTTTACCTGTGACGCAACAAGGGTATAGCTACGTCTTAACAGCTGTGGACATGTTCAGTAAATATTTAGTTACACTACCATAAGCAAACAAAGAGGTGACGCAACAAGGGTATATACGTCTTAACAGCTGTGGACATATTCAGTAGATATTTAGTTACACTACCATTAGCAAACAAAGAGGTGACGCAACAAGGGTATATACGTCTTAACAGCTGTGGACATATTCAGTAGATATTTAGTTACACTACCATTATCAAACAAAGACACTATTTCCGTAGCATCGGCGCTGACACAGATCTTTACTAAATATGGTGTTTGTAACACTGATAAATGACCTTGGATCTTGCATCCAGCTGGCAGAGGTATTTCGCAGGAATTTACACCAAGTTTACACATCATTGCTTAGGTGCATTCGAACGGACAAATAGGACGCTGGTTGAACGGCTCACACCCTATTTAAACAACAGTACAAATAAGTGGTCAGACGTTCTATCTTATGTAACGTTTTCTATAAATCAGTCTGTTCACAGCAGCTCAGGATTTTCTCCGCATGACATTATATACGTCAGTAGCATGTTCGAAAGCATACAGAAATATTAAATATCTTTAGGACAGAAATGAGGAATAATGTACGAAAAACAGGCAATAATGTTAGATAGATAAAGCCAAGGAACAAATAATTCCTCTCCATGCCATAAAAGGAGAGTATCTGTAGGCGTAATTACCGTAATTACACCATTGCGTTTGTGCTTCCGTGGTGTATAGTCAAATAGTGCCTAACAAAAATCGTTTCCCTGCCTTACTAGTGATACAATTTGCCCACTTTTGATTGCTTTTTGTTATTATTACCTATAATTCATGCGAATGATGTATTGGGAACATTTATTAGCGAACATTTGGTTACTATAAGGAATCCGGAAAATGGAAGTTACATAAAAATCCAGTTCATCTTAATCGTCTGGAAATGGCACAGGCCAGGGAACCAGATCCTAAGTCTTATTTCCTGCCAACAGTAGCCACACACATAGAATTAGATGTTCAAAACTAAAACACATTTGGTTCGCCGGTCAACACGACAGAAAAGGAACCTAATAGATTGGGTCTTGTAGTGAATTTATCGGATGTCATGAGTTCAGATGGAACCATGTATAATGGTTATCACAAAATCAAACGCGTTCTGGGAAAAAGACATAAAGGCGCAAATAAGGAATATTTAGTACAGTTCTCTTGTGAACCAGACGAAAATGCTTTATGGGTACCAGTTACGGCTCTCAACAGTCGTTCTTAATAGTCAGTTCAGGAGAGACCACCGGCTGTAATTGTTGACATTGAGTGAAATGTAATTACGTAATGTTAATATGAATTGAATTGGCGTAAGTTGATAGTAGTAATGATTAACCTTTTCCAAGGAAATGACCTGAAATTGGTCTGATCATTAATTATCAGTAGGTTGTGCAGACTCCCATAGGTTACTTTGGTAATATAGCAAAAGGTATGTATTCATTACTGTATTAATTACCGAAGGGGTTATAATTTAGAATAAATGAAAATGTCATTCTCATTACTTTAATTAGGTTTTATTGAAAAGGAGGCCATTGTATTAAAACATGTACATGCATATAGATTGTTTTGATAAAATTCTAATTCGTATGTTGTTACAAGTTGTATGAGTGCGTTCATCATGCATGTATGTTTATTATTTCAACGTCTGTTTGTTTTAATTGTAATAATTTGAGAAAATATTGACTTTGTGCGGATTATTCAGAATGTTAACATAAACGTGATAGAGACTGTTACATCTTATTTTATATGATTTTAAGAGAGTTCAGTATGTTTATGTATGGGTATCAGACAGATTTATTGTTAGGAGTATACAAATAATGAATATCTTTCTCTTTTATTAGCGGGTGATGTTGTATATTAGTCCTATTGATGATATGCTGCCAGCGTGTCTCTGACTAATGACATGCTATTGATGAAACTTGACAGTCTAATAATATTGTATGGGAAATAGTTATTGTTAAACTTTACTTTTGATTATGATTGCATGTCCTGTGTTACACCCTGTCTGGGATATATTTGAGAGAAATATTCAGTGCGAACTTCGATTTTGGACAATTTAATTTCTGTATATTAAAGAGCAATTAAACATAAATTAAGACTTTTAAGTTTGAAGATTGTTTTATTCCCCAAATTGCAACACGGTACAGTTCACCTCGCACCACGACTATGGCGCATAGTCATAGTCGCAAAGTTTTCTTTTTTGGCTTCTGTATACGTTATCTCTTTATGAATAGCGCTGCAGAATGCGAGCTGAATAGGATTGTAGGTGGCATTTGCATACCAAACGGAATAGTGAGAATAGACAATGGAGATGAACGTTTAGTCTCTCGAAAAGTAATCATTTCACAATGTGATCTTAATGCAGCTATCTCTGATTGCATTGTGTACCAGTTCACCTCGCACCACGACAAAGGCTCAACGAAGCTGTGTATTTTTTTTTCGGCTTATGACTAGCGCTGCATAATGCTAGATGAGTAAGACATACCAAACATACAGTTACATACCAAACGGAGTGGTGAGAATAGACAATGGAGCTGATCTCGTGCAGAAAGAGGTCGATGATACGGATACTGATAAAATGTCACACAATAGATGACAAGACTACATTTTACTCATTAGCAAGAGAAACCCAGAAGTAATAGCTCAGTGTCGTGACACTCTTCTTTTTGGTAATTGGAGTTAATTACAACGACATTACATTGGTTTTGTTTAAATATGATACTAAGGGATGTATTTCCAATACGCCAATTAATAGTATGACATCTTATCAAATAGTATATACGACTGCATCTTATTCTCCCATCATCAAAGCCAGTCCAACCAATATAACCACCATTTAAATTGATATGAACAATTACCAGGTGATGACAATTGCTTGGAACATAACCAGATAACAACAGCTCTCGAGTAACATTGTATGTAGTTGCAATTACTACGCTCACCCCCTTTCTGTTTCTTAATGCTGAATACTTCTTTTCATAGCCTCTATCCTATACGAAGTAAACTATATTACATCACAAATATAAAAGGGTTGACAATAAATGTACCGCCTTGGAACGGTCATCAGTGGCAAATGTACAGCTAATGATGAGTAACTATTATCAAGTTTATTAACTGTGATAAGACCATAGAGCTCTGACTCGCTCAATGTATCAAGTAGGTAGAATAATACTAGCGACTGCCTATTCTTCGTCATTTTCTCACAGCCAGTGTTTTCCTCTCGAAATATTTCGACAGAAAAACGAGATTGTCTATACAGTATAGTTCCTACACCTCTAGCTATGTCTGGTGACAGTGGAGATGGGAAAAGCTATTTCATAAATCTTCTGGCTTGTGTGTGTGTGTGTGTGCGTACGTACGTGCGTGTGTGCGTGTGTGTGTGTGTAAACGTGAAGAAAGATAACAATACAATTGAAAATAAGTTACAAGTACCGTCACAAAAATCGCCCTTGAATCCAGGGATACAACCCTGTGCGCATTCGCCATTTGTTTGTCGGCATAGTGATCGCATACACTGTGTACTGCAAGTCTCGTTACACTGGTCACCATACAGGCCTTCCGTGCAACCGTACAAACAAGTACCTCCGTCCTGTTTACATTGTACAGAAAACGGACGTTCCCGAAAACAGTTTTTTGGACAAACATTTTCACACACAGTTCCGTACCAGCCTGAGTCGCAGCCATTTGAGCATAAACCGGAAGTCATATCACATACCTCGCATGCGCATGACGAACATGGCAACGCACGACAGTTCATGTTGCATGTCAAATTGCACGCGTTTCCATAGAAACCGGTGTCGCATGTTGGTTTTTGGCAACCGTCACACTCTAAACACGACATACTGATTTATTTGAGTAGTTTGCTAACTTGCTCAATTTCAGAAACGTCAAAATGTCAAATAAAACAATATTAAATCATCCTTTATGTGTAGACTGTGTAGCCTTAAGTAAGAGCAGAGCAAGCTTGAATTCCGCCCCTTGTTCCCTATTTAGATTAGCGTTTATATAAGTGTCTACAACACAATAGCCTTTCTACTATACTAGCACTTCTTACAGTTCGCGGCAAATACCATTTCACGTATCTGCTATATAGCGCGGAATGTCCATAGCCAACTATCCATGCGACTGTTGTTGTTTGTAATATCCTTTTAACTGTCGTTATTTTTTAAACCATTTACTTCTGCGCAATTCCAGGAACAAAATACCGATTATAGCGGAATAGTCCAATATCTGGTGACACATAATCTACACTATCATTAGAATAGTATCCATTGCTTATTTCATCGATAATATTTGTATTGCCGCTCACAATTTTAGAGTAGTACTGGATATAGAATGGTGCTGTTATGAGAATTGATATTGCGATGCGTTAGCCGATATATGTCCATGGTAAATGTAGAAATAAATGTAGAAACATACGAGTGATACATTGTTGTTTTATACTGGTCCAACAGTTTAATTAATATTATACAACAAGCGCGTATTCAATGTACGTATGCACCAATCTAGGCCTCATAAAATATAAATGTAATTATTGTTAATGCAATAGTTAGTAAAACTCGACGACTCGGCTACTGTTAGATGCATAAATCATTAATTTGAATTCGTAATATGATGCGTTTAACCTATAATTCAGCATTGTTGTGTGATCTAACAGCTCTCTTAGTTAATAATATGTACATCTACCAGCAATATAAACCCCCATATGAATTAATATTGTTGATTTAACAATAAAATTACACCAAATCGTCGTGTTTTACAGTCCAATAATCAATTTGAAAAATGAAAAAAAAATAATAAAAAAATGAAAAGTCCAAAAATGTAATACAAACTGAAGCCAGATAGGGTGGGGTGGGTGGGGTGGGTTGGGGTGGTCAAATTTGTCAAAAGAAATTGTCTTCAAATACCACTGTCAGATATACGTTAAAACTCATCATTACATTACATAGCTAAGTTTTAAAAAAAAAAACGCCACTAGTTTAAATGGTTAATTCCTGACTTTTTAAGTATAATAATAGCGCGTGTAGACACTAGCACAATACAGCAGTTGGGCGGAAAATATTAGGTTAGTAGACAGTAGCTGTCTTGGTATAGCAGAAACATTAGTTGCATGATAAATAAACGCTAATGCGGCGTAACAAAGAAGCATAGCCACAAAGCCACAACATGTTATAAAAGACGAGCTGTCTGATCTTCATCTAAACACTCTAATATCACCCGTATGATCTTCATCTAAACGCTCTAATATCACCCGTATGATCTTCATCTAAACGCTCTAATATCACCCGTATGATTTTCATCTAAATGCTCTAATATCTTCCTGCTGCACATTTTGTGTCCATCCTTAGAGGCTCGTATATTCCGAAATGTTGTTATTATGTTATAAAAGTATGCACTTTTTCAAGCGTGTACGCAGTTTTGTTCACACAGGCTATACTATCCACAATGTTCAAATAGTGTACGACATTTTTATTCAATTAATCATCTAATAATGATAAGCTTCGTATCAAATAAAAATAAACATAATTTTTTATGTGCATACTCTGAAACATGGCTTGGCCTAACAAGCTTGGCCTGGCCTAATCTTAAATGTGTTTACCTTAATTGTTGTTCCAGGTCATGTCCTTAGTCAGGTTCTTCGCAATTAGGGGCATTCACAAACATGTTTGAATCTTAAATAACTATAATTGATAGCATTGAAGTAGATGTCAATGGTATTAATCATGAGAAACGTGTAGAAGGAAGAAACATAATAGCGTGCAAATATGAAAAATAAAGTGAATTAATGTTTGAAACTGATTTAACGATTGCGTGATTGATAAATTAGTGACTGCGTGACTGATAAATTAGTGATAGAATAAATTACTTTATAACAACGGATTAATTTTATGATTATTATTTAAACTAGAAAGTTTTTCCACGGAACACTTGTGTCCTCTGCCGTGTGCTTATTTCAGCAAGTACAATCTAACTATAAATATATATATTATAACTATAAAGTATGAATACAGGGGATGTAATCCCTCATGAATTATGGAGCAGTTTTTTTTAAGTCTTAAAGTTTATGAAAAGGGGCATACATCTGCATTGGATAATTGATAAGGAAGAACTGTATACAGTTTCATGACCATAGGTCAATCTTTTGCCAAGTTATGAGTAAGGTTATGTTGCAGGTTAAAGATGTATAAAAAGGGGGGCATAACTCTTTCAAAATAAAAGTCAGAGTTATTGGACATGTGTAACGACCTTTCTTCGGTTAAGATGAAAATGTGTGTGAAGTTTCATGAATATAGTTCAACTATTTTTCAAGTTATGGCCAAAGTTAGGTTGCAGGTTAACGTGCGACGGACGATAACGACGGACGATGACGAACAGCGGATACAGATGTCCTAAGTGTCTGCCATACTACGCAGGCGACACTAATGATATGTTTTAAATGCTTTATGTGCTTGTTGCATTAATTGTAAGTCACTTGTTTAGAAATTATATTGTTTTCCAATACATGTCATGTTTGCTATTTCACATTAATACAGACAAGTTTTCATTATATCAGGTTTCATTTTATCATCTTATGACAAAAAACGCGTTGTTTCAACATGATAATTATCAATTTAATATTTCTGAATGACCCTCACAAGGTGTACACTTCCTGACATACTCAGTACAGCTGCATTGTCCCATGAGACATGCGCTAACCTCAATGTGAGCCACTGACCATCTAGAAACAACATCAATGAACTTGGATATTCAAACATTAACCCCAGTGTTGAAGCACTGACCCTTTGGGCTGACCTAAACTAGTCCCAGGGGAACAACTAACATCAGACCAGGCCAAGCCAGGACAGGCTAGTTAGGACAAGCCATGTTTCAGTGTATGCCGCTTTTTATGTCCGTTCACACAGCATATATGTAACGGCATGTGGTTTAGCGCGTGGTTTGCTTCTGATCTTTTATCCGTCTGATCAACGGTAAGTGTACATCTATGCATGTTTCACCGCGTTTTTAACAAACTTTCAGTTAGAAATATCGACTTTTCCGGTGCTCGTTGTTCACGTCGGTGGTAATTGTATAATAGGGGATAGGACTAGGAGTGTTTTATGGTGTTTTATGTCATTTTCAACACATGTTTGTGGTGGAGGCAGACCACGCACTTTTCCTGGGTAGAACCACTACTGTACACCTCCCGCCATCCGTAAGAATCGACACTTCCTCACAAGTCGAGCTCACAGCGGTGAGAGGCGAAGGTTTATAACCGTTGTTAACCATTCGGCACGGAGACGCCCAGGACTAGGAGTGCATACAACATTTCCAATTATTCACGATTGTATCTTAACTAATATTCTTTGTTTAAATACATTTTAGAATAGTTATGTGATAAGTATTTTGTTTGGACCAATAGTTTATAAAATATGTATTGTTTGTTACATCTTTAACCCTTTCGATGCCACATTTCAAATGTCGTCTACTAAAATTCAAATTTAAATCTTGAATATATTTTATATTTAAAGTGTTATGAAAAACTTTCTTACTGAGTGGCTAACAGTGTAAATCCCGATCAGCCTGCCCATAGTGTGCATGCCGATCTGGGTCTACACTGGTTTTAAAATCAATGTTTTCGACTGTGGCAGCGAAAGGGTTAGAGAGTTACCATCTTTTATATGAAACCATGAAACATGATGATAAAATACATGACATGAATCAAAGTTCGCTTAAACATATACATTGTTTACGATTGGTTGGAACTAATTTAAAGACACACGCAAGTCTGACCCTTTTGTTGCTAATGTTACGTCTATAATAAAATGAAATATGGATAATCCTAAATCACTCCCTTTTAATTGCATATCGTTTCAAGTTCAAGTAACTGTAATTCAGTGGTTATATTAAAGAAACTGACCCACCAAATAACAGCAAAATAGCACTACAAAAACGGTTATCAAAACTCTAGCCACGTGTTCAGGTCATATAATAATGTATATGTGCCGATTACAAATATAGGTTTATTCAAGGGTATTAAAGTACCCGTGATTAAATATGCGTAAAAGGTAACTCTTAATTCAACGCTCCAGTTATGGGTTCGGTCTGGCTGGTTAAAGCGGTTTATATTGTGTCAATAGATTTTGGATTCTCAAAATAGGTAAATTATATATATACCTTGTCGTCAGTAGGTGAAGAAACGAAGCGGGATAGCTACTTTAAAGATTCCGAGAAATTATTTTGTGAACGTATTTGTAGTGGTAGTTCTTGTAAAAACATGATGTAAAAACATGTGTTAGAAGTAGGAACACCGAAAGCTGCACCAATTAAAAGTACTTAATAAAATGCCTAATTACCCAGTTGTATTATTTCTCAACATTATAACAATTACTAGTCATTCAAATTTACCCAAGGCCATTGCTTTGTATGGAAAGGAATTCAAGTTGAAATCCTGCAATGTTCTTACCAAACGAGTACAGGGTTGCCCGCATTAACAACGTTCTCTGAAAGCTGATTCCTGTAATTTACTATCCCTAGGTAGGTTTCAGTGCGTGGTATCTAGTGACGGAACAGTTTTGAACGATAACTTCAAAAGCTCTCATCGATGTATAGTTGTGTATGTTTGTATGTATATGGCGCCTGCATGTTTGTGTTTGAAAGAGTTGTGACGTCGATTACTGCTTTAGTTTAAACGCAAGCTCTTGTCTGATCAGGTTTCAAACACGTCTGTGTCTAAAATCGTCGACACTATTCCACATTACAGTATTACATATGACATGACAAAAACAATAATAATTGTACTTGAGTACGTGTGTGTGTGTGTGTGTGTGTGCGTGCTTGCGTGCGTGTGTTGTATTTATTTGTACACATTTTACATGTAATCACTGCACCATTTGTTGTATGAATTGTAATTATGTATATCATGTTGTATCCTCACAGGTCTCATGGCCTATTGGAATTTCTGAATAAACGATATCTCTATGATAACGTACACGTGTTGTGACGTCGATTACTACTTTAGTTCAAACACAAGCTCTTCTATGATCAGGTTCCGAACAAGTTTATGTGTCTAAAAGTGTCGACACCGTTCCACATTACAGTAGTACGCATGATAATGTACACGTGAACGTACTTATGAATTACATTATAACCGTATGATAACGTTCAGGTGAAATTACAGTATCTGATATGATAACGTACACGTGAATTACAATAAAGCATATGATAAATACGCGAGTACAGTAGAATAAACTACATTTACACCTGGTGAAGTAATACATACCAGATTACAGTCGATTAAACTACCTTTAAAACAGGTGCAGTAATTCATACTAGATTACAGTCGATTAAACTACATTTAAAACAGAAGTAATACATACTAGATTACAGTCGATTAAACTACATTTAAACCATACCAGAGTGCAGTTGATTAAACTACTTTATAACAGGTGAAGTAATTCATACTAGTTTACAGTCGAGTGTACGTCCTTTAAAACAGATGAAGTAATACATACTAGATTACAGTCGATTAAACTACATTTAAACCATACCAAATTGCAGTCGATTAAACTACTTTATAACAGGTGAAGTAATTCATACTAGATTACAGTCGAGTATACTACCTTTAAAACAGGTGAAGTAATACAAACACGATAACAGTCGATTACACTGCCTTTACAACAGGTGAAGTCATTCATACTAGGACTACTAGATTAGAGTCGAATAAACTGCCTTTACAGCAGGTGAAGTAGTATATACTAGATTACAGTAGATTAAATCACCTTTAAAACTAGGTGAAGTAATTCATACTAGATAAGGAACTGGTAAACTAATACATACGTCACAGTTAATTAAAGCTGGAAAGCACCTTTAAAGACATATCCTATAGTTTCTTAATTTTTTTTTCTTCCTATGAATAATTCCTATGAGATATCTTAACACAATAGATATAGTAACAAAATTCAAATCGAATTACATTAAGTGTATTCAAGCTTGTATACAGGATCCGTTTCTATGTATAGAAAATGCATGATATATGCGGAAATATAGGGACCTATGCCCTGCAGATCTTCGGAAAAAAGACAGATTTACGTGGGGAAAAGAGATATTTCGAGGTAAAGAAGTATTTCTATGAATTTTATATTTTTAAAACTTCTGTATCTGTACTTCAAGATAATGAAATAAAAAATCATGTCATCATAATTGTTTTTGAGAAAAGGGCAGTTAACTTATAAATCTAAGCTTTCTAAAAATGTATGGGTTTTGGAGAAAAAAACAGAGACATTTTTCTTTAACTGTTTCTTTAACTACAGACTCCTTTTTATTTAAATGGTTTCCTCATTTATAAAAATAGTATATAGTCAACAAATCAGTAATATTTAATGTTTTAATTAAGTCTTACCTTTCATGCAGACATTTATTAACTAAAGGTAGATACAAAAATCGAACAGGAAAAGTAGCATTTAAGGATGACAGTCAACCACAAACACACAAAGAAAGAACAAAAGATGAATGAAAGGCAAAATAAGACATCTCAAACACAAACGGGTAGACAATAAGGCTACCGCCTTGGAACGGTCAGTGGCAACAAATGCAGCTGGGGGGTTTAAACCAGGTTCTAGGGTGTACCTAACCTCACTCAAACCCAATAAACGGGAGAGTTTAAGTAAAGATATCCCGCCCGGTTATAATCTCTAAGTATGAAAAAGATATAGCGGCTAATCCAATACGTTTCTCCGTAGCCTGTATCAAAATACTGAAACTGTACTTGATTTTAGTGTTTCACAAATAACTTCATTATCTAAACAGTTAATTAGGTCCATAATAAAATAATGAAATCTAACGAACAATATATAAAAGTTTGAATGTGTACATAGTCGCTCTGACAGGCATGCGCGAAAAAGTTGCGCATACACAACTGAAGGAAATGTCCTTTAAATGAATCATATCACCAACCGTGTATTGTGTCTCGATCGAATCAAAACATCAAATTTAATCTTCAATTCGACAATCAACAATCAATAATTCCAATCAACATTAGTTAATTGATAAATGTGTATCGCTTAATCGTCTAATTTGAGATCAGTGTTTTCTGTCTGCTGGCAAAATTGTTAATAACCTTGTGTATTTTGTGTTTCCGTTCAATAAATGTGAAAATAACTTCAAAATTGGTAAATCAACCCCACCATGGAACGCGGAAATGTTACGATGATGTTGCACTCGGTATTTGGATAACGTACGTTTAACGTTCGCAAAATATATTTGTATAAACTTATCTGAACGCGGAATCGCGGAATGTTGAGAATAGTGTTCTGGTTTCCACGAACACAGATTTAATCGTAAGATGAGTGTGTATACCTAATTACTTAATTTATAAACAACACCATTGCTTGTTGCCTTTTGGTGATGTGGTTTAGATCAAGGTGTATCGCTTCTGGAGTTTCAGTAATGACAAGCGCGGATTCAGGATTTGAGACATGGTGGGGTCCACATTTAAACAATCCACTGACATCCCCAAAAACATCAAACCACACAAAAACGAGTCCAGTCCGTTTGTATTGACCCTGATATGTGAAGGTCACATGAACGTCTTGTTAAAACAGAGTAATTGGTGACCTTTACACTGAGCTGTGAAGGTCACATGAACATCTTGTCAAACCTGAGACATTGGCGACCTTGACACTGATATAAGGTCACGTGAACAGCTTGTCATACCTCAAAGATGATGTTTGTCACGTTTCAGTTTTCTCTCTTCCAAAATGAACAACGGGTCACCGTGACCAACTTTGTGGCAATTATTTTACCTTTGATGGCATCGTAACTTCGAAATAGCAAAGTCATCTTCATTCTCGTAAAACGTGGTAGATCTAACCAAAGACCACGGTATGCTAAGATTTAAGTTTACAGAAACTAACTCGCCAAATAATAGCAAAAGTACGAATCAAAACCGATTATCAAAACTCTATTCAGGTAGGTGATCAGGTCATATAATAATGTATATGGGCCGATTAAAAGTCTAGTTTTTACGGGTTCTTAAAATACCCATGATTGAATATCCGTGAAATAAATTATGAGTTGGTAACTCTTAATTCGACGTCCAGTTTTGGGGTTTGATCTGGCTGGACACAGCTGTTTATATTCTGTCTATAGAGTTTTGATTCTATATGATTAGTAGTATCAAAATACGTAAGTTATATATATAATTCGTCGTCAGTTGGTTTAGAAACTTTGTACATATGTTGTAAAATTTGGCTGTTGTTGGCGGGGTAGCTACTTTAATATATGTCAGTTGTAACTAACTCACCATGACCTACCTTATTTGTTACACATTATTTTTAAATGTATGATACATTGTCCTTTTATGTAGCCTAAACATCGTGAAAAACATACAATGCCAAGTCGATTTTATTTAGAGTCGGCAAGATATAAAACAGATATTAGCTTTTGAACCGACATTAATAACATAAGTATACATATAACACATAAAAGCAGCTATTATAGAAAGCATACAGATTAAACTATGTATCCACATAAGTACATATTGCATAAGCACATTTAAAAACTAAATGTATGATTTAGAATAGCAGGGGTAATCAAATATATAAAATTACAAGTACTTGAGATAAGAATTCACTAATCTAGTATCATAAAATCATAGCTTTAACATTAGATTTTTTTTCAGGTTTAACGTAGCTATCCCGCCAACAACAGCCACATTTTACAACAAACCTTCTGACGAAGAGGTATATATATAACTGACATGTTTTGAGATTTCGAACGATATAGACACAATATAAACGGATTTAACCATCCAGACCAAACCCCAAAACTGGAACATCGAATTAAGAGTTACCAACTCATAATTAATTTTATGCATATTCAATCGATGGTATTTTAAGAACCCGTGACTAAACCTATACTTTTAATTGGCACATACACACTATTATATGACCTGAACACCTGCAAAGAGTTTTGATAAACAATGTTGTAGTGTAATTTTGCAGTTATTTCACGGGTTAGTACCTTTAAAAGAATCATTTGGTGTATAACAAATAGGAAAAATAAAAGTATTATGTTGCTTTTTAACACTGTTGAGATCATTGAACTCCATTTGAGACCAATGACGTAATTTCGGAAAATAAGACATACGTCTTTAAATTGTCACTTTATATTAGTTACATGCACTTCAAACTTGGTATATACAGATATGCTTAATTGATTACAGGAATTCCCGGCATGCAATATTGTTTACGAGTGCGAGTTCAGCTTAAGGGTGCCTTCTGGTGAATATCAGAACAGTAAGAATTTTTAATTTCCCTGTTTTTTATGAAGACTAACATATTACTAGTTAGTTTCTAGAAAAATAATGATGGGTCGGTGATTTAACTTTTTCGCAAAATTAATCTTTAGTAATCCACTCTCACAGTGTGGTTTTAAATTTTGAATCAGCTGCAAATTGTGTATGGCAACTTATATGTGTGTAGTGTGGTTTGCAGAACAGGTATCGATTTCCCGTCTTTTTTAATGTAATAGTTCATACTTTAGGACGAAAAATTAAGGGTTGTGGTATTTTTATCACCATCTGAAAAATTATTACATCCCTTGTCATTACTCCACCCAGTTTACTATAAATTGCATTTTTAAATTTGTGATCAATCAATTTTTCATGATAAAGGAACAGTAAACTTTTTGAGATATTTTGTCTACAATATATACAATACCTGAGTTTTAGAATGAATAAATAAAAATCGGGGGTCGGTGTGCATATAAGAAAGATATTCAATAAAAACTGAGAAAAAAATGTGCTTTTTTAGGTTTCGACGAGCTCTGACATATAACGGCATAGGTCTGTAACAAATAATAGGAAAATACTTTTTATTGCTGTCTCTGTATATCCTAACACATGTCTTTGTAATAAAGTTTAAATTAAGTGAATATCTTAAAGGGTTTTTGAGAAATACCATCTTTTGTACCCCTACCCCCCAATTTGGCTTATGTTAAAAATTGTCAATTTTCCTGAAGTGCAAAAATCCAAAACCTCAGCAGTGGCCACCCTTAAGTTGTGCTTTCCAGTAACCTGTTCAGTTGTTTTAATGTAACACATCAGTGACTTTAAAAAGTAAACTAAACCTATTGCTTTTCTTTTACATGGTTTTCCATTTTGTTGTTTACTTTGCCAGACAAAGACACAAATTCAATATTGATTAGTATTGAGATTACATTTTAAATCGTTCTCGTTTCTATAGAGACAAGAAACCCTGGAGATATGTCTGCCTTTAATTAAAATATACTTACTGCTTGGTTTATTTAGTGTTTTACAATTATTTTACAATTTACATGACATGTTGATACAGACAATACAAGCTGTGATAAACACAAGAAAATGCTCCAGAAGAAAGACGTCATCTTGTATAAGTATGTTTCCTTACATTGCAGCATTAAGAAATAACAACACATCTGTATATTTGATATAGATAGTGCTGAGCAAGAGGACTGTTTAAAACAACACTTAGAAAAACAACTAAAAATAACACTGAAAAAAACACAACTAAAATGCCTCAAAATAAACAACATTGATAAACACAACCAAACCAAGACAATGAGAAATGCATCTAATAAACAACACACTGAGAAAAGCATCTAAACAAACAACACCGAGAAAAGCAACTAAACAAACAGCATTGATAAAAACAACTAAACAAACGACATTGAGAAAAGCACATAAACAAACAACATTGATAAAAGCTATTAAGCAAACAACATTGATAAAATCAACTAAACAAACATCATTGAGAAAAGCAGTTAAACAAACAACATAGAGAAAAGCAACTTAACAAACAACATGGAGAAAAGAACCTAGACAAACGACATTGAGAAAAGCACTTAAACAAACAACATTGAGAAAAGTAACTAACCATACGACATAGAGAAAAGCACCTAAACAAACAACATAGAGAAAAGCAACTTAACAAAACAATATTGAGAAAAGCAACTAAACAAACAACATTGATAAAATCAACTAAACAAACAATATTGAGAAAAGCAGTTAAACAAGCAACATAGAGAAAAGCACCTAAACAAACAACATTGAGAAAAGCAACTAAACAAGCAACATTGATAAAATCACCTAAACAAACAGCATTGAGAAAAGTGGTTAAACAAACAAAATAGAGAAAAGCAAGTTAACAAACAACATTGAGAAAAGCAACTAAACAAGCAACATTGTTGAAATCAACTAAACAAACAGCATTGAGAAAAGCAGTTAAACAAACAACATAGAGAAAAGCAACTTAACAAAACAACATTGAGAAAAGAAATTAAACAAACGACATTGAGAAAAGTAGTTAAACAAACAACATAGGGAAAGGCAACTTAACAAACAACATTGAGAAAAGTAACTAAACAAACAACACTGAGAAAAGCAACTAAACAAACAACATTGATAAAATCAACTTAACAAACAGCAATGAGAAAATCAGTTAAACAAACAACACAGAGAAAAGGCAACTAAACAAACAACATTTAGAATCAACACTCTCATTAGATAAGTGTTTACAGGAGAAAAAAATCACTCTGATAATGTAGAACTATTTTGCAATTTGTTTCCTACGCTAATTGAGACTGCAACAAGGAGAGTAATATGAGATATGTTAATTATCATGCCCCTGCAACGTATTTATCATTATATTCCGTTGCGGAGAAAAATCGGTAAAGAGCAAAAGATAATGTTTTATGTTTTATATTTCCAGAAATACAAAGTTGACTATCAACAATATTCTTGGAATAGACGTGTTGATTAAGGCCACTGCAGTGAGTAGGCAGAAGTGCGTCAAGAAAAGTATCTTGTTTTTAATTAAGCCACTCTGAAACTTTATTTCATTTACAATATTATTGTTTGTTTAATTAAATCGTGTTTAATTATTACATACGGTTTCGGGCTGTTCTTGTATTTATTTCTGTGTATGGATTTCTTAATAAGACTTTTATTTCAGGTTAGGTGTTTTTTCTAGTTTAGGCCAGCATCCAGGAATGCATATGCATATAGGTCGAAAAATAAAATCAATTAGGCCGATCAAAATACCAGGAACACATCGATCCCAGGAGCACATCGGTCCCAGCAACACAATGATACCGGCAATACACCGATACCAACAACACACCGATATAAAAAACACAGTGAATCCAGAAACACACTGATAGCAAAGCAATACACCGATACCAACAACACACTGATACCAACAACACACCGATATAAACAACACCGTAAATCCTGCAACACACCGATACGAGCAACACATGTTACCGGCAAAACACCGATACCAACAAAACACCGATACCAACAACACATCGATACCAACAACACACTGATACAAACAATAAAACGATATCAACAACACAGTGAATCCAGCAACACAACGATAACAGCAAAATATCGATCACAGAAACACAATGATACCAACAACAAACTGATACCAACAACACATCGATACCAGCAACACTCTGAGACCAGCAACACACCAATACCAGTAGCACATTGATAGCAGCAATACACCGATACCAGCAACACACCGATATCAGGAGCACACCGATACAAACAACACACCGATCCCAGCAACACACATATACTAGCAACACACCGATCCCAGCAACACACATATACTAGCAACACACCGATCCCAGCAACACACATATACTAGCAACACATCGATACAACCAACACAACGTACCAGCAATTAATCGATAACAACAACATACTGATATCAGCAACACACAGATACCAGCAACACACCGATACCAGCAACATCCCGATACCAAATACATACAGATAACAGCAATAAATAGATACCAGAAACACACCGATACCAGCAACATACTAATACCAGCAACACACCGATAGCAGCAACAGACCGATACCAGCAACACACCGATACCAACAACATACTGATACCAGAAACACATCAACTCCAGCAACACAATGATATCAGCAACACACTGAAACCAACAATACATCGAAACCAGCAACACATCGAATCCAGCAACACACTAACACCAGCAACACACTAATACCAGCAACACACCGATAACAGCAACACTCTGATACCAGCAACACACCGATACCAGCAACACACTGATATCAGCAACACACCGATACTAGCATCACATCGATACCAGCAACACACAGATATCAACAACATACTGATACCAAAAACACACCAATACTAGCAACACAATGATACTAACAACACACTGAAACCAACAAGACACCGATACCAGTAAAACACCGACACCAGCAACACATCGAATAGTAACGCACCGATACGAAAAACACACTGATACCAGCAACACACCGATACCAGCAATACATCGATAGCAGCTACACATTGATCCCAAAAACATATCGATAACAGCAACACACTGATCCTAGAAACACAACGATACTAGCAACACAACGGTACCTGCAATAAATCGATACCAACAACTCACTGACACCAGCAACACACCGATACCAGCAACACACATGTAACAGCAACACACCGATACCAGCAACACACTGATATCAACAACACACTGATACCAGCAACACACATATATCAACATCACACCGATAGCAGCAACACACCGATACCTAAAACACACCGATACCAACAACATCAATACCGGCAACACTCTGATACCAGCAACACTCTAAAGTAGCAACAATCCGATATCAGTAACACAGTGAATCCAACAACACACCAATTCCAACAACATACCAGCAATACATTAATACCAGCAACACACTGATACCTACAATACATCGATATCAGCAGTACAAGGACACCAGGAACACACCGGTATTAGCAACACACCGATAACAGCTATACATCGATACCAGCACGAAATGATACCACTAACATATCGATACCAGCAACACAATGATACCTGCAACCCACCGATACTAGCAACACATCGATACCAACAACACACCGATATCAACAACATAATGATACCAGCAACACACCGATACCAGCAACACACAAAAACCAACAATAAATTGATACCAGCAACACACCGATACCAGCAACACATCGAATCCAGCAACACAAATCGGTACCAGCAACTAACAGATATCAAAAACATACTGATACCAGCAACACACCGATACCAGCAACACACAGATACCAGTATTACAAGTATATTAGCAACATACCGATACCAGCAACACACTGATTTCAGCTACACACCGATAAGAGCATTACAACTGTATTAGCAACACAACGATACCAGCAACACAAGGATACCAGCAATACACTGAAATCAACAATACATCGATACCAGCAACACACCGATACCAGCAACACATCGAATCCAGCAACACACCGATACCAACAACATACAAATACCAGCAACACACACTGATACCAGCAATACATCGATACCAGCAACACATTGATGCCAACAACATACTGATACCAGCATCACACCGATACTAGAAAAAAATCGGTACCAGCAAGACACAGATATCGGAAACATACTGATACCAGCAACCCTCTGATACCAGCAACACATCAATACCAACAACACACCGATACCAGCAACAGACTGATATCAGCAACACACCGATACTAGCAATACATCGATACCAGCAATACACCGATATCAACAACATACTGATACCAGCAGCACACTGATACCAGCAACAACATGATACCAGAGACACACTGAAACCAACAATACATCGACAACAGCAAAACATCGATACCAGCAAAAGGTCGAATCTAGCAACACACAGATACGAACATCACACAGATAGCAGCAACACATCGATACCAGCAATACATCGATACCAGCAGTACACTAATACCAACAACAAACCGATACCAGCAACAAACTGATACTAACATCACAGCGGTACCAGCATCACACCGATATCAACAACATACTGATACCAGCATCACACTGATACTAGCAACACACCGATACCAGCAATACATTGATACCAACAACACAATGATATCAACAAAATACCGATACCAGCAACACACCGATACCAGCAACACACTGATACCAGCAACATACATATACCAGCAACACACCGATACCAGCAATACATCGATACAGCAACACACAGATACCAACAACATAACGATACCAGCAACACACTGATACCAGAAACATATGGCACCAGCAACACACCGACATCAACAACATACTGATACCAGCATCGCGCCGATACCAGCAACACACGATATTAACAACACACCGATTCCAGCAATACACAAATATTAGCAACACACCGATACTAGCAACATGAGGATATAAGTAACACAATGATACCAACAACACATCGATACCAGCAACACACCGATACCAGATAGCATTAACACACCTATACCAGCAACATACCGATACCAACAACACATTGATACCAGCAACACATTATTTGCAATAGTTAGATAGTATATAAAGTCCATCTTGTAACTCTGTTGCAGTGTTAGCAATCATGACTATAGCATCTGCATTCGAAAGCATAAACATCTTAAACATATTAATATCTAAACCTTCATAGCCATCATGTACATCTTCTATATCATTTAAATACACAGAAAACAACAAGGGTGACAAACACTCCCCTTGCCTAACGCCAAGTACACAATAAAATGCATCACTCAACTGGTTACAGTATTTATCTTTAGACTTAACACATGAATACATTGATTTAATAATATCAGTAATCTTTCCCCGAATACCGAATTTTGCTAATGTATACCATAAATTATCACGCACAGCATAGTCCAAGGCTTTAGTAAAATCAACAAATGCGCAATACAGTTTCTTTCCCGGATTTGAGATCATGTAAAATATGTGTAATTAATCCATTTAAAACAAATATATTATCAACAGTACTCATGTTCGAGCTAAATCCAGCCTGAGCTTCAGTTAGAACGTTGTATGTTTCTGCCCACTCCAATAATCTCTTCTTCTTTTACAATAATGGCAAAGAATCAGTTAAAGATGAAATTTGTCCTAAATCAACAAATCCGTTGTTGATATGTTTTTAATTATTAAATATCATTATAAATACGATGTTTACTATGCTATTGATGTATGTTTAGTGGAAATATGTTTTTAAAGATAAAAACCGAAAAGGCGAACAGGCATTGCTAAAAAATCGAAAAAAATCTAAGGGGAAAAACTCTTGCGCGAATTACCGGAAATGACGTCATTGGGAACAAACTATTTTTTGTTTACATTGGGACTGAACGCAAAACAGTATACCTTGTGTGAAAATGTGAGAATTAAGCGATGTCAGAGGAAATGCCCGTGATAAAACGGTTACACCATGTGCAACCTTTAGGCTTGGAGCCAGAATACGTGTCTGAGGACGAAAATACATCGGATTCATCAACTGATGATGAAGTCGTACGCGGTGCAGGTGCAAATTGAGAGCTTGTAAAGACTATCGTGTCATGTCATTCGTTACGTTCAGTGGTTTATTACACTGTTCACTAATCTAACAAAATAGCGTATTTATACACTTACAGCAACAACAAACAAAAAAACAACGTAAACATTGTTTTCATCGAAATCTGACAGTAAGTCACCCGCAACACTGCAATATCTTGGTACATACACAATAACCGCGAAATGTAGTATATTCCGAATGAATGGACTTGGTCTATACCTTTACATTAATACATGGATATATATGTATGTAACTCTATGGTAATACGAGCGTCAGATTTTTTTTGCCGATAAGTAGACATGGAAGAAATATATTTATTAGATATTATCCATAATTGATAAAAAATGAATAAAAACAATAATAAATGAAACAGCATATAATTTCGGCGCCATAATTGCTATAGTATTATATATTTGCCATAAGTCGCCATCAACATCAAACACTCTAGGAGCGGTGTTTGCAATATGATATGCTCTCTAGTCTCCACGTGCCCCCAAATATCAATACAGACTAATAAAATATTGCGGTGCAATATTGAAGTGCGGCCTAATATGGGTACATACGTCGGTATATCACAAAAGCACGCACCATTTAGGGAAACCTAGTTTTATGATATATTTCCTGTTTATTGCAATTACTTGAGCGGTGTAATACCACCGAGGGCAGACGCGTATTGCACAAGACGGATATATCACATGATATTTGTCGCGCACAAAGAGAGAAAAATACTATGATTTAAATAATATAGCCAAATGTATTATGAGCACGATATAGACAGTTAGTAAGTATACTTACTCATGTATACTTACTCCTGATATACAGATCGAAAACAGACCAAATATATCAAATTACCATAATATAAAGTATATTATTCTATTATACTTGTTTTACTTATTGCACGAGCTAAGAGGCGTTATTGTTGTTGCTTTGCCATAAAAAAATTACTGAATTAATATAAAAGCTAGTAATATTATTAATTTTCTGCCATGCAATAAATATCCATGAAACATTTTGTATTTTTTTTTCAAATCCATAGCCCTATATATGTTGATAATATATATCTATAATACTATTGGCAGAAGAGGGTGTATAATTTAAAATTATTAAAATTAAAATTTGGAAACAAAGACACAGTGTTTATTTCACCTGATTCATTTAAATTTATATGCTGAACGTTCTTAGCAATCTTTGAAAAAAAGACGGCTACATGATATTGGCGCCGTCAACTCTTCATTGATTCACGTAAAGACGCATGCTTCTAATTCAACAGCTAAACATTCACGGTGTATATAAAGATCAAAGACTATACACCTTTCTTCAATTTATCATACGTATAACCGATGAGGTGCTAAGATAATTGAACATACATTTCAATCTTACTTCATGTACGAATTTCCTCCTCAACGCCGGTCGAATAGGCGAATACAACTTGCTTGGAGACGGCGGGGTTATGCACTTCTCATTTTTATAGTCGAATATCGTTGGTACCGCTGTTGATTTTAATCTGCATGGCCTTTTGTTCTCCAAATTCAAAGATAATGAAACCAAAGGATGGACTTCCCACGAAGTCAACTCAAAATGTTTGCTACAAACTCGCGCGTCTTTCGTAGGTTCCCACTTTCTCGACGAGTCGGACGATTATCTTCGGTAACGTCTACCCACACTTCAAATCTTAATATATCATTATCTCGATTAGGGAAACGAAAGAAACTTAGGTTATTATCTTGTCCTTCTTTATGCAAACTTTTTCACCCAGCAACAACACACGACATTTTTAACAAGTTCCATAAAACGTTATCCTACATAGACAATACTATACAACTCAATGCGACACCGCGAATCGTTTAGTACCAATGACGTCACAGGATCACGTGTCACTTACCTGTCTTCAAAAAGGGCGAAACTCGAAGCGTGTGCGCTATGAGATAAAATTGGCTACTGTGAGAAAACGGGACAACCAATAAGTGTAAGATTTGAAAATATTGTATATTATATACGTATATTTCCGAATATATACTCAAAATACACGCTATATTTCACCTTTAAGACGATAGGGCCTTCATTTTACATCCAATCTTTACCAAACTTTATCATATTGTTAATAGCAATGAAAGCTGCGACAAATTTGAAAAACAGCCAGATTGGACCATTTACACATTAGTTGTGGCCCTTGATTTTCTGAAAAATGCTATATTTTGGCCTCAGTAAGACGAAAGGGCCTTCATTTGGACGGATTTCAGTGAAATTTTACAGGGATGATCAGTACCAAGCCTAGTTGTACATATCAACATCATGTATAACAGCTGAAAAGTCCATAACTGTTTTATTATATAACCCTCAATTTACAATTATATAAAACAGGTCAATATCAAAAAAACAATTATATAAAACAGGTCAATATCAAAAAAACAGGTCAATATCAAAAAAACAGGTCAATATCGCTAGATATTTTTTCTAAAAAAATACTTTTTAGCCAATGAAAACGCGTCTATTTATAGGTTATATAATAATGTATATTATATACGTATATTTCCGAATATATACTCAAAATACACGCTATATTTCACCTGCGTGGGGGTTAAAAACGTGAAAGATTACCAAGTTTCCCAAGCTACTCAATCCAACCAGGAGGGCAAGGCAATGTGATAAAAACTAGTGCGAATAAAATATGCCTATAAAAATGCCGATAATAATGTACAAGACACTGTCACTGTGAAGACAAGAATATTAGCTGTGCAGGTTAAAACATAAAAGAGGATAGTATATAATTTACTATGGGAATGGCAATGTAGCCAGCCCTGACTTAAATCCAAGGATCAAGTCAGCACTGACTACATGTGATGGCAGGGAATTCCAAGCTGTAATTGTGCGAGGAAAGTATGAATATGTATAATAGTCAACTGTGGTGATGGGTTTTTGATATGCTAGATGATGATTGTGTCTGGTTTGACGGGTATATGTCGTTAAGTACTGTGAAGGGAGGATGTCGACCTGGTTGTAAACTATTTTGTAGAAAGGAGAAAGGCGACTGGTTTGCCTTCTGTGTTCAAGAGAGTCCCATTTTAAGTTTGATAGTAGACTGTAACTGTGCCCGGAGCCTTGGAATAGTTGTTGCACACAAATCTAGCTGCTCTCCGTTGTACCCCTTCAAGTTTCTGTATATCCTTGATATGATACGGATCCCATACAGAGGAACTGTACTCGAGGGTTGGTCGGACTATGGAGCAGTATGCTGCTTGTTTAGTTTCGGGTCTTGCAGCGTGTAGGTTGCGTTTCAGGAATCCAAATCCAATACACGTGTAAATAATTTACCCAAAAAACTTAATAAAGTAATACCTTGGTAATTTTCTAGATAATTAATATTGCCCTTTTTGTGAAGCGGAATAGCATACCCTTCTGACCGAGTGTCACTTTTGGTCGAGTGTCGAGATGCGAGTTACAAAATGCGAGTTGCGAGTTACAAGAAAAAAATGCGAGTTGCGAGTTACAAGAAAAAAAAAGCGAGTTGCGAGTTACAAGGAAAAAAAGCGAGTTGCGAGTTACGAGAAAAAAAAGCGAGTTGCGAGTTACAAGAAAAAAAGCGAGTTGCGAATTACAAGAAAATATGCGAGTTGCGAGTTACAAGCCAAAAAAGGGAGTTGCAAGTTACAACAAATTGTATAATAAAATTAACTAAAATCAATTCAATTGTTTTTATAAAAATATTTGGACTGGAAAACACGAGGACTCCGTGTATTTTTGTTAAGTCATCATTTCAATTTGTATATGTTGCTAACAGTTGTACATTTTATTAAATAAAATAATAATAAGGTCACAAAAGAACTTATTATTGCCTTAAAGCATCATATGAATTAATATTAATGATAATTATGCACCAAAAACTAGCTGAGTCCTTAAGTTTTGATGCGCAAATTATTTCATTCACAATAGCAATTATTTTAATGATATATTTACATTGAATATGCTTCTGAAACACAGTATGATGGTCTAATGCAGGGTTCAGAATGTGCTTCGGCACCATATGCACCATAAGCAACAATGTAAATTTAAAATGGATCTCAAAATCAAGTCTGGTGAAAGAAGTTGACAATAAACAATGACTTCATGTTTGCACTGACCATTGAATAAACAAACTCTGACGACTTACCAACTTTTGACACTAGAGAAGCTCATTGATATGCAATACATTGCTCTTATCATTGATACACTGTTCTGGGTGTTGTTCCTGAATTGCCTAAAACAACACCACCAGTGGACTGTTGGCAGTTGTATCAATTAACAACATTGTAATGTAGGGATATTTTGTTTCAAAGAATCCTTGCTCTTTCACCATTTATTTAAAAGAAAAGGAATAAATATTTGCTAAGTTGTTCATATAAGAGAAGCTTGTTATGCTATTGTACGATGGCCCGTTTAGGACACACACTTTTTATTTTTATCTTGAGCGCTCTACTTAGTATCTCGAGTGCTCGACTTAGTATCTTGAGCTCTCGACTTAGTATCGCGAGCACTCGACTTAGTATCTCGAGCGCTCGACTTACTATCTCGAGCACTCGACTTAGTATCTCGAGCGCTCGACTTACTATCTCGAGCGCTTGACTTATTATCTCGAGCGCTCGACTTAGTATCTCGAGAGCTCGACTTACTATCTTGAGTGCTCGACTTAGTAGTATCTCGAGCGCTCGACTTAGTATCTCGAGCGTTTGACTTACTATCTCGCGCGCTCGACTTACTATCTCGAGCGCTCGACTTATTATCTCGAGCGCTCGAGATAGTAAGTCGAGCGCTCGAGATACCACTAAGTCGAGCGCTCGAGATAAAAATAAAAATTGTGTGTCCTAAACGGGCCACCGTACTATTCTATAAAGCAGGCAAGAAAAATACTTATTCTTAAAGAATCTAAGTATCTTTTCACCAACAGTATATTATAAAAATTCTAAGACTGTGTCTACCTATTGTAATGATGTATTATATAAATTTATATATTATTTTTTGTTTAACTTAATTTTATTATATCAATTATATTATATCAATTTTTGCAACTCGCAACTCGCTTTTTTTTGTTGTAACTAGCATCTCACTTTTTTCCTTGTAACTCGCAACTCGCATTTTTTCGTTGTAACTCGCAACTCACATTTTTTTCTTGTAACTCGCAACTCTCATATTTTTCTTTTAACTCGCAACTCACATTTCTTTCTTGTAACTCGCAACTCGCATTTTTTAGTTATTTTCATATTGTAACTCGCAACTCGCATTTGCGGCTTGTAACTCGCAACTCGCAGTTTTTTGCCTTGTAACTCGCAACTCGCAACTCGACACTCGACAAAAAGAAACCCTCCTTCTGACCATACTTCTGGGAAATACCCAACCTCAAATACCTTATTAAATAGATATACATGTATGAGTAATATAGTACGAAAAGGGCTATACATATGGGTAGAAGACGGCTAAAGATATGCAAATTAGAATGCGAAAGAGCCTAAGGATATGGGTAGAAAAGGGCTAAAGATAAGCTATTATAATACATTATTATAATACATATGGGTATTATAATGCAAACACGTTTAAATATATGGGTATAAGAATGTGAAGCGTTAGATTGCGAAATTTACTACTGATATATGGGTAATAGAGATATTTGTATTAGAATGCAAAAAAAATGGCAAGGGTATTAGAATGCGGCATGGGTTAGAGATATGTGTATTCGAATGAAAAGGGAGGGCTATGCATATGTGTATTATAATGTGAAAAGGGCTGGAGATATGGGTACAAGAATGAGAAATCAGCAAGATATATGCGTATACGAATGAGAAAACAAATAAGCTAAAGGTATGCATTTTAGAATGCGCAAATGGCTAGATATATGCGTATTAGAATGCAAAAGGGGAAAAGGATAGAGATTTGGGTATAAGAATGCGATGAGGGTAAATATATTGGTAGTCAAAGTTAGAGATAGTATAAAAATGCGAACAAAAGCTAGTGGTATGGCAATTAGAATGCGAACATAGGTATTAGAATGAAGGGGAAAAAGGTCTAGAGCTATGGGGAATTAGAATACGAAAATGGTTATAAATATGGGTAAGGGTGAACATATCAATCGGAGGGTTATTACGAGTATAATGTATGTACATTTCAAAATGATATGATTGTAAATATTCCGTATAACATAAATAAACAGTCCTAATCTACACTGCATGCTCCTGTTGCTAATGAAATTCCTGAAAATGCTTTTATGACGCCTCTCTCCCGCGTGAAATGTCGACAGTTGGCATAGAAACTACTGTATCTAATTGTTTTTTATAGCCTAATTCATTTGAGAGTACTATCTGTTAACGGTATAATGTGAGTGTCGTGCCATGAGACAATACGAAGAAGATTAACAACATGTTGTCATGATACACATCTCGAAAGTTAATTGAAATACATTAGAAACGGCTTGGTGACGTCTATTACAAACACTGGCGTAGCTGTCTACTCACTGCAGGTCTGGGCATACTACCTTTTTCCCCCCAAATATTAACAATCTAAAAACGGTAAAAATGAAATGCATTTAACATGAAGTGGGTGGGGATAAAGGGGCGAAGAGTTTTGCTGTCAAATATTCCTAAATAAAGAGTTTTTGTAAAAACATTCCAAATAACTTTTCCACAATAAAGTCTTCGCAAACTCGTTTGAATGCATCATTTTCCGTTTGATTTCTAAACAACAAATAAAAAATATATCTGGGGGAGCATGCCCCCATACTAAACCCATTAATTTTGAATCTGCGATGCTCAATTGATTCGACCAACATTTTAAAATCGGCCAGCTTCGCCCTATGATACAATACAAGAACTCCGAGTGAGGTTGTCGCAGAGTATGATTTAATAACGAATAAGCGAACTGCTCTTCGTGCAAATCTATTTAAAGAGCAAACGGACTTGTATTTTTATTGTAGTTGATGGCATTTCAGTTATATAAAAATGTCGTCAAATTTGAGACACAAAGAACATGTTAAATTCAACTTGTATATTCAATATTAATATAGGTCAGTACGTCATCCCTTCTCTTTTTGAATGCCAATCTCAAGAACTCCACTTTAGCTACCATGTATTTTACTGGTGTTAATTAGATCAGGGAAAATTAAAAAAACTAACAGGATTCTCTATCAAGTCGGCGTGCTTTGCGAGATGGCATTTTCTCTGTCTGAATAAAGTCACAAATATACATTTACCCTTGTATCATTAATCGACACTTAACGTAAACTTATCTAAGAGCTCCAATGAAGTATTAGCACGTTATTGTGATACACGTGTAATATAGCTTTTAAGGAACACATGGCAATCTTCAAACAGCTATCAACCGAACGTGTATATACGTTTATTAACCGTACGGTTTAGTCGTACTGGGAATTATCGGTTTAAAGTCTCATAAGGATTCTTCCGTTTAAGTATTTCTAGAAGCCCTAAGACTTAACCGAGGTGCTAACCATTACAACACGACACGACACTAACTATTTTAATGTTATTAAGCATTACAATTGGCTATTCAATTGATGAATCTAGCATAACTTTGACTTAAATCTACAAATGTTGCAACTTACTAATTGTTGATTATATTGCACTAATTAATATACTATTTATAGTTAATGTAGAATAACGAACACAAATTAAAAAATCTGACTTTAATTTAGATATATGCAAAGTTTTCAATTTGTGTACGTTATTTTACCTTAACTTAAAACGCTAAATTATTGGTGCAATATCGTAAATAATGAGTAATATACCAAAAAAATAAAAAAAATGCTTTGAAATATTCATATATTCATATAATTATTATAAATGATATGCAAATATGGGAGTTAGGTAGACGCCTCAAGTTTATATTTACATTAAAAAGATAACTGGGGTACTTATAAGTGCCGCCTGGTGTATGCAATATTTTATTTCTTTTACACATTATGATTTGTTTGTTTTGTTTGTATGGTGTTTTACGTCATTTTCAACACATGTAAGGTAATATATGACGGTCGATTTTTTTTGTGGTGGAGGCAGACCACCCACTTTTCCTGGGTAGAAACATTACTGTACTCCTCCCGCCATCCATAAGAATCGACAGTTCCTCACAAGTCAATGAAAGGTAAACACTGTGGGTACAAACGTTCTTATTACCTTTAATACTGCTGTAGAATATCAGCCTACAGCATGCACATGTATGTATATAAAGTCTCCATAACGTGTTTAACGTAGATCATAACAATGTCGCAATATTAAAAGCTTACATAAAACAAGTTGGTTGCTTTTACAAACATTATGTGATTACTCCATAATATTGTTCCTCTCAGTAAATGCATCTTACATTTTATAAATTTCATGGCAACGATATAACAACTAACCATTGGATGCCTTTTATAACAACCAGTTTGTTCTTGCTAGACATTGTAACAAACTGGTTCAATATTGCCTGATGGTCTTAAATGATAATTTAACAATTTAGCAACAGTAATCAATACACATGGAAGCAATTTTACAATTATTTCTATACCAGCAGTGTATGCACTGTTCAAGTTTCCAATATTCGTTTGTATTAAAAGAATATAAGTCAGTTCTAAAAGCGGCTAATTCCAACAATATTTTATTCAATAAATAGAATACATACAAATGTAATAAATAAATGGTAGACAATTTTTCAAGGAAAACGTATAACAACTTTTATAAATTCATCTCTTTTTATAGAAGCGGTGGATTCTACATGTCAGACAACTTCCGTTGACTCCGTCTTCACTTATCCCTCTTATCCCTTATCCCCCGTATGTGCCAATGGGCACTGCACAAAAGTGCAAGTGGTATACGCAGTTTCACTGCTGACTTCTGTTTAAATACGTCACGCTATTTTAATAGCAAAGGCATTTGGTTGTGACAATCTTCATGGTTGGTGTAACTCTGTGATGATTTCCTTTGTGAAGACCTCGTTGATTGGCGAAGACTTCCTTCTAGTTGGTGACATCACGTGGGTGGTGACGATTCCGGTGATAGTAGAGGATACTACTCGTTCAGATGTGGCCGATATTACAAAGGCGTCAACAAGTAGCGTGGGTTGCTACCAGTGTACTCTGGAGATATCTTCCTTCAGACGGCGGATTCCTTCGCCGGTGACGACACGTCGGCAGTAAACCGTCTATCCTTCGACGTTAACAACATGTCAGCAGTAAACCGTTTAGTATCCATTGCAGGTGACGACGCGTCAGCAATAAACCGTCTGTCCAACACGGAATATATCTGAATAGAGACAACACATGAATCATATATCCATGTTCAATGTTTTAAAACATTAGCCTACGAATCTCAAAAAAATATATACTCGGTTTGAATGTATTAGTATATATGATTTGACCATTTACATTTAATATGTTATGTCTTGAATCTTGTAAAAATGTGACCTGATATACAGTTGTGTGTTTAAATTGATAAAGGTACGTACAACAGTCAAGTATAATACATACCCTATTTAATATATCCTGCGCCGCTCTATGCTGTATGTAACATCTCGTGGAGAACAGTAACCTCTCGCCACGGCCCGAGGCAAGACTCATATCGATATATTCCCAGCATGCATCCTCTAGTTCCGGAAGTTCAAACTGATCAGCACCGCAGAAAATACCTGAAAATTAGTTTTAGAATTATTGCAAACATGTAGAAACTACAATAAAATAATCTGGTTTTGAATGAAGGCGACCATGTTACCAGCGTGGCATTGTTTACAAGATTGATTGATTGAATGAATGAATGAATGAAAAGAGACTGGAATCTACTTAACTAATTATTTATATTCTGTTGTTATGTTCGCGCTTTAAGGATCGAAGCATACGCGGGTTACGACATTTGTGATGTAATAATGAATTGACATTATTGTCGTGTGTTTTATTGCATGTATCTCAATCTTACCGGAAACAGTGTCATCGGTGAAGGTAGCAGTCCCGCAGTGAATAAACTGGATCAGCATTCGGAATACCTCTGGGTCGTATTTCCTCACTGGGATCGTAAGGCGGTCTGTGTGGCGATGGAGTGTCGTCTGCTTTGTGGACTTCTTGTTTGATTTCTCCTGTTGAACGTTGTGCATCTGCAGATGCTTCAAGATGAGTTGATAAAAGACTCTGAAGATAGAAAAAAGTTTACCTTATTCGTTTACGTTCAACATAGATCATTATCATAGAATTTCATCACGAAAAGATCCTATGAGATTAAAATATAAAATAAAATAAAATGAAATCACGTTTACACACTGTACAGTAATATGTTAAAACGTGTGCTTTGTTGTTACACCATATTTGCACAATGGTTTACGTGCGTTTTTAACGAAAATGTTATATATTATTATAATGAAGTATTTGCTTTGAAACATGTAACATGCTATTTGTCTCGGATTTTGATATACATCTGACATGTCCGTATTTCCAAATCTGTTTAATGGTAAGTCTACAAAGATATGTAGCTACGCATACCAGTGAAGTATACCACTCATACCAGTTAAAGTATATCCGTTTTTGGAAAACAAGTTATACAGGTATGGTCTTACTAATGGCCACGGGTACAATGCTAGGCACTATATACAATTAAAAAACACACACACTTACTTGCTTCGTGTCCCAAGGATGGCCCTTACTCCATGGACGGGAACCTGACTTGGACCAACAAGGAACGTGACGTCACACATTTCCGGCATGTCCAATATAAGCTTCAAATCCTTACAGAGCGCATGCGTACTCTTGAACATCATATTGGTCTGTCTCTTGGGAGAGACTGTTACGTTCTCGCTGTAGCCACGTGGGCGAGAGGTGCTCTCGTTGTCGGATTCTGTATCGGAAAAGTCGCTCGATTCGTATCCGGATGATGAATCTGAAATGGAATTTAATTTAGTAATATAATAAAGTAATACAAGAAGAAAATCAATGTACCGATTAAAGTTTCTCCATAATGTTATTATCGTCATTAGTTATCAATTGATAGTAATTAAGGCAACTAAGCGCTTTAAAATTCGTGACTTGGTTCAGTATCCTTTGCCTAAACTACTTTCCACATGTTTTAATAGTTATATGCATATATAGGCCCGGCAAACTAGGGGTTCGGGGCATGCTTCCTCTGTTTTTTTTTAACTTAGTTTGGTAATGAAGCGTTTTGGTGTATATCTGACAGAATACTTGTTTGTTTTTGAGAATTTACATTCGACTAAGTTGAACTACCTACACTGTAAAAAAATAAGAAACAAATGTTGACCCTTAAACGCCACCCCGTCCAGTTTCAGTTTTAATTTCATTTTTGTGCTTTCACTTTTTTCATTTTTCAAATTGATGTATAGGCCCGGGCCTATATGACCTAATAGTAGCTACGCCGATGATCATAACTACATTATAATGCATGTTTATGTAACATAGTGCCTGCAGCTTAAATAAAGCTTTACACCACATGATACAACTTGGAGCATATGAAGCAAACATTAAAAAAAAAGAAAGTTTTTTATCAAATGTTTATTTACAATTATTTTTTCTTACCTTCATCATGTATCCGTAGTTCGTTGCAGTCCCCGACATCATCAGAACTGTCATCTTCCAACAACAGTGGTGTGGTTGCATCACAAGTATACATGGTATCACAAAATATCCAAATTGGAGTCCCCGTAAATTTATCAAACTCGCTTCAGTTGTCTCAGAAGAATACACCAAGCGGAATGAGAAAACAAGGGACGCCAGAGGTTTAAATATGCGCTTGGAACAATGAATACGGCAAGTTACCACTTTTACTGAATTTAGTTCAATCTTGGCAGAGTAAATTTTGTCAAGCTAAACGACGTGCCATGTTCACCGTATCAACATATATCGTAACACTTCCAAGGTCACTGATTGGTCAATAAGCTTCGACATATATCGCTATTTATGGTTGATTGGTCAGTTAATTTGACACAAACAAAACATATGGTTAAATTGTTTGTTATAATTGTTACACAAACAATCTACTGCTCAATTAAGACCATCAATGCAAAGTGCACACTGGCAGTTATTTTTCACACCCTGCTATCGTTTGATCTGGCTTTACGTTTATTTTGGAATTTGTGAACCATTCTGCAAACATAATTGAATATGATTGAGGAAACAGTATATTTGCGCATGGATATAAATACAGATTAATACTATATATGGGATAAAGAGTGAGTGGATGCCACATATATTTACAGTACACTTAAACATCGAATACCCCATTGCGCACAGTAATATCTCCGACAAAAACTTAGTTGTATATGTATACATTTTAATACATATTACCACTTGTTTTATCAGAAGTGTCGGAGATTTTAGTTTCATCTATAGGCAGTCATTCATTATAAGAGCAGGCTTCTGTTCCACTATATCACATAATATCTGTGATCATTGCCCTCCCCAGCGTGGCCTCCACGTGGCTCTGTGTGGACAAACACCCTTCCTCAGACGAAGGTCTCTAGACGGTATTAAGAGAATTCGGATGCTGAGGACGGGTGCCTAACAAACCGCACTGGGTATTTTTATCATCTTTTTTATACCTTTTATATGCAATATATTTTAAACATTTCAATAAATTAAACAAGGGAGTAATGTTCAGACAAAATATGAATAATGTACATATATAAATAAATAAATAGAATCGTTTTAACGTACTAGTGACTGTTTTGATAGTTCACACGGTGAAATCGTTCACACACTCCTGACCCATGCCCCCAGCTGGTACCCTTTTTCGATGGCCTGGCCTGGGCATATATTAAAGTGTCTGCTTTGTTCTTGTAATTTCTTGAAAGATGATAACGTTAAACTAATCTCCTTAGAATAATTATAATTAATGAATAAATAAAATAAACTACCTAAAAACGCTCGCCAAAAGGCTTGTGCCATAGGGCGAGCAAAAATAAAAACTTATAGTAGTAGATTATAGCAGATTAATACTGTACTACTTGTACACAGAACATAAATATTAATATGTATCTGTAAATTATGTTTGTGATTTGGTACAGTTTCACACTGTAATTGACGATAGAAAATGTTAATTTAATTCCAGCCATCATTTCATTTTTTTTTTTTCAGGCTATAGATACATATATATATTAGTTAAAATAATTACAGTTTTATAATAAGCATATATCACATAGAATGTACCACATATTATCTATAATCACACTGTTTCTTATACCACAGATTTGAATATCACTAAATGCTTCGAATTGTGAAAGTATATCATATAATATGCACTAGCATGAGAGAATAAATAACCCAACCCAACCCAACCCAACCCCAACCCATCTTGTTTTACATTGATTACGAATCTAGCTTCACAGTTTATACAAATCCACTGTAGACAAGAAAACTGTGATAGCGGAGTAAATTTTTTTTCTACGATAGGCTATGTATTGAGAATAATGAAGTAACACGACATACAACAATTTAATGGAACACATGTTCTATGTATGAAGCACGGTATTAAGAAATATGAAAAAATGGAAATGGTATGTACTCTTCCGGAAAAAATGGATTGTCCTTTAGTTTATATACAGAAAATGTACACACCAGTTGATGAACAACGTGATCCCTATATGCCTGCCATGCTACCATGCAACACAACGTGCAATCTATTTGTGTTTAATGACATGTATGCAACTAGAAATCTTGACAGTGTCTCCAAATCAAAAACACCTGTAAGTGCAGAAATAAATATTAATAGCCTCACTCCGTTAAAGGCCTTATAGCGCCAAATGATGCATTTGTTTTAAAACTGTATTTTGAAATTTTGCAGATTGGCTATTTTACAAAAACATTAATATATACAATTGCACTTATTGCTTAGATATGATTTTGCTCTGCCCATCATTGCATATTTGTGAATAATGGACATAACTCAGCAGAAATGCGTCAAACAGACACTTCTTGTGATATGCCAGAAGTAAAAATAATAATTATTAAACAGCAACTGAGCCTCTGTTAGTTTTTTTCCATATGCCAAATTAGGAGCCTATTATTTTTTTTTGGCATTTACCATATAGCCAAAATATTATTTTCAAAATCCCATGTGATATTTTGTTTTAATTTGCACCATATCTTAATACTTATTTTTTTCCACATATATTTGTTTCCATATGAGGCAAATGTTTTTTCCATATGCCATATGGGACCTCCCACCCACAGCCTCTCCCGTTACCCCACCCCCACACCCCTCCCAAATTCAAACAATCAAGCGGCCATGTCAGATCTTACTCGGAAGAGACAGTCTATGTTACCGTCTTTTACATTATAATGTGTGTGGTAATGTTTTGTATACAGTGGAATAACCATGCAATGTCATAACACATGTTTCTGGTTTAAAAATAGAATTTAAGAACTGAAGAAAAAAAGTAGATTTTAGATCTACTACCAAACCTTTTTTCTTTTTTCGTGTGTGTGTTATAAGAAAAAATAAATTTTGAAATAAATTCAAGCAGTTTTATTCAATTAAATTGATCATTAATAATTAGCATGAAAAAAACAACACATAATAAAATAACTTTAAATAAGGCATTATGCTTAAAAACATTATTCTTACATATAAAAGTCAACTGTTTTCATGCACACAGAGTGGTTCCGTACTATGTTATCTTTCTGATCCATAAAGCTGGGAGTCACATACTTGTATTTTTCTGATACCGTAAAATCGGCTATTTATAGCTCAGCGTATATGGTGTCAGACCGGTGAAAATCAGCCCATTGAATACAATGCAATATAGGCTATATTTGGAGATCAGTCACAAGTTCCACAACATTCGTTCACTTAAATACACTTTTATTCTGTGTATTAAACACATTTGGCTAGCAAACGGTCCCATATCTGGAATAAAACATCGATTCAGTTTTTCAACATTTCGCGTTATTCATTCACACTATGCGTATTTTGAAATAAACATCTGTCAAAACCACATCAATACCTAACCTCTGTGCTCATACTCTCCAAAGAAATAATCCTGACAAACACAGTAAAATACTTACTATTCATGACAACAGACACACTACTTTAACCTCAGGTTAGATTTAACAATGAAGTAAAAACAAATCTTCGGAAAAACACATGCAAACTAGAAACTTTGGATTTTTGTCATTCATTCACACTGTGCATATTTTGAAATAAACATCTGTCAAAACCACATCAATACCTAACCTCTGTGCTCATACTCTCCAAAGAAATAATCCTGACAAACACAGTAAAATACTTACTATTCATGACAACAGACATACTACTTTAACCTCAGGTTAGATTTAACAATGAAGTAAAAACAAATCTTCGGAAAAACACATGCAAACTAGAAACTTCGGATTTTTTCAAGGAACTATTTCAGCACCCTACGACCTGGAAGTACTTCCTGACTAGTCTGACGGACGGTGTCAGACCGGTGAAAATCAGCCCATTGAACCTGGGCTGATAATTAAATCATATAAAGCCCTGATTGAACACAATGCAATATAGGCTATATTTGGTGATCAGTCACAAGTTCCAAAACATTCGTTCGCTTAAATACACTTTTATTCTGTGTATTAAACACATTTGGCTAGCAAACGGTCACATATCTGGAATAAAACACCGATTCAGTTTTTCAACATTTCGCGTCATTCATTCACACTGTGCATATTTTGAAATAAACATCTGTCAAAACCACATCAATACCTAACCTCTGTGCTCATACTCTCCAAAGAAATAATCCTGACAAACACAGTAAAATACTTACTATTCATGACAACAGACACACTACTTTAACCTCAGGTTAGATTTAACAATGAAGTAAAAACAAATCTTCGGAAAAACACATGCAAACTAGAAACTTTGGATTTTTGTCATTCATTCACACTGTGCATATTTTGAAATAAACATCTGTCAAAACCACATCAATACCTAACCTCTGTGCTCATACTCTCCAAAGAAATAATCCTGACAAACACAGTAAAATACTTACTATTCATGACAACAGACATACTACTTTAACCTCAGGTTAGATTTAACAATGAAGTAAAAACAAATCTTCGGAAAAACACATGCAAACTAGAAACTTCGGATTTTTTCAAGGAACTATTTCAGCACCCTACGACCTGGAAGTACTTCCTGACTAGTCTGACGGACGGTGTCAGACCGGTGAAAATCAGCCCATTGAACCTGGGCTGATAATTAAATCATATAAAGCCCTGATTGAACACAATGCAATATAGGCTATATTTGGTGATCAGTCACAAGTTCCAAAACATTCGTTCGCTTAAATACACTTTTATTCTGTGTATTAAACACATTTGGCTAGCAAACGGTCACATATCTGGAATAAAACACCGATTCAGTTTTTCAACATTTCGCGTCATTCATTCACACTGTGCATATTTTGAAATAAACATCTGTCAAAACCACATCAATACCTAACCTCTGTGCTCATACTCTCCAAAGAAATAATCCTAACAAACACAGTAAAATACTTAATATTCATGAAAACAGACACACTACTTAACCTTAGGTTAGATTTAACAATGAAATAAAAACAAATCTTCGGAAAAACACATGCAAACTAGAAACTTTGGATTTGTCAAGGAACTATTTTAGCACCCTACGACCCGGAAGTACTTCCTGACTGGTCTGACACCTGACACCGTATTGGCGAGTTTAGACTGCTACACAGCCGTCAATAAAATTAACTACTGTTTGGGTGAAACGGTGGGACATGCGCCGTGAAGCAGTCTATTGGCGAGTTTAGATTAAGTGGACTGCTCTAACAAAATTCACCAGTTCGATCGAAGGTGAAATGGTCTCTTTGCATTGAAAATATAATTTTACACCAGTCCAGTCATTTTTGAATGGGTCCCTATTTATTTCTGTAAAAATAACAGGTATCGACTGCTATATGAAACACAGTCAAAACCCATAGCAATTTACAAACCCCATAAGATCGCCGCCAACATGGAGTAAGTATACTTACTATGTGTTCAAAGTTGTATTTGGTACCAGCGTCTTTGGCTTTTCGTGTATATATTTCAGAGAAAAGCGTGTGTGTGTGTGTAGTTCTAAGGTTTATAGTCCGTCCGCCAACGAACACGTCAAGGTATACCTGACGCGATGGGCACAATAGAGTCTGGACTTTATTCAGAGAAAAGCATGAGGAGATGAGATGCATAGTGGTCTGTCGTCGTCATGGCTCCATCCGAATCTCGTTTGCGGTGGTATACATTAGTGCAATCTTTGGGGATACAGCTACAAGAAGTTTTCAAACATTACTATTGACGGTGCAAGATGTATCGATGCATCAGGAGATGAGATACCTAGTGGTCTGTCGTCGTCGTCATGGCTTCATCCGGATCTCGTTTGCGGTTGTCCACATTGGTGCAATCTTTGGGGATACACCTACACGAAGTTTTCAAATTCTACTACTCACGGTGCAAGACGTTGTGGTATCGGAATGCGAAGAACTTTAAAATCATCTATGAACTTTGTGTCGCGGTATTTCGCGGACACAGCATAGTGTAGTTAAAATATTCTAAGAACTTTGTTATTTTCTATGCAAGAAGTTTTTAATTTTAAGACTTGTCTTTGTGAACATCTGTTCCCAGGGTTTACACTGTACAGTAAAGACTTGTCTTTGTGAACATCTGTTCCCAGGGTTTACACTTTAAAACTTAGTTTGGACTGTGAACATTGGATTTACCTGAAATGTTCCAATTTGATTAACTACACATTTTATTTTACACTATATATTGTTGAAGCCATGGCCAGCTTATTCCAATAAATATAAACTAGTAACATTTTGTTTTATTTGTAACCCATCTTAAATAATTATATGCCTAGTATAGCTGACTATCCGCTGATTGTGGCAAAACTAGATCAGATTATCTCAGTATCAGTATCTGCTTTGGTAAACTTAAACTGCCTGGTTATAAACACATTAACAATACAATGCATAACGCTCTTTCAATATATATACATATCAAGTATTATTTATTGTTTTTTTAAATTAAATATAGCAGTCAAATGTACGAGTGCATTGTTTTTAAATGACCGTGAACATCTATAAAAAGAATGATCATTTATATATCAAAAGCTGAGAAATATGAAAATATATTGTTTTCAATACATTTAAACATAGTCGGTCTTTGTATATATGCCATTAAAAGATATCATTAAAAGTGCATTTTTTTTTATTTTGTCTTTATTTTTAATAAAATGTCTCCAAGATCGATTGTAGTGTTATGGACATGTTAGAAATTATCCACATTCCCTATAAACCAGGTGACCGATCAAATTCATGTATTAAAAGAAGTAAAATCGGAATTATGTGAAATCCATGCTTCCTACCAAACTTGCGTTTTTAATGGCGTTAAGTATAGTATCGTTTGATATACTTATTTCTGATTGTATTATAAACAGGACATATCAATGCAAAATAAAACTCGTCCTCAGTATCGTTAGTGTTACATATTTGACATATCCGTGCATGCCTTTCGCGAGAATACTTTTCTGTTAGCATGCAATACAGTTAGATAATTATCATATTCAAAAGGATGTTTTACAGATTTGTACATTGTCATAATCATAATCATAATCATCAAAATCTTTATTGTTTCACTCAGGTTACAACATATATGAAATACATGAAATAACAACATGAGGCATAGTACACAAAATATGATGTTATATAACGGGGAAGGGGTACGTGGGATATAGGTAGAAGAAGTAGCAGGTAAGGGAGAAGTGAGGCTAGGATTACATAGTTAGATGTAGAATACTAGAGCAGTTGCAATTCAGTATTATTACTTTGTGGCAATTATTATGCATTTGATGAATCAGTTTTAAGTGTGGTGCACATTTTAATACAATTCGATACAGAAACAAATGAGTAGAATAGTATATTTAAATTGCAATATACCACACTGCAGAGAGAAAAACCAAGAAACGTGACAGAGGGTATAAGTTGTTCCTTTGTCAGTTTCTTTTTTTTTTTTTACCATTTTTTTTTTTTTTTAAATATATATATTATATTTTTTTTTTTTACAGAAATTCGTACTAAATGTAGCTCTTGCAAACTATAAAAGCTAGCTTAAGGGGAGCGGGTGGTGTGAAATGCAAAAGTAAATAAATTAATAAATATTATTATATTACTATGAGGAAGAGAATACAACTACTCAATTAGTTTCAAGCAGTGAAGTAATAAGACAGTATTACTTCACTGGTTTTAAGGTCAGACGACAAGTTTTTAACATCACTATCAAACGTCGTTTGAATAACGCTACAAAATGTATATTTATTCTTCTTAGATCCCTGATAACATTCTTTCCATCTAAAATGACAATACTTAACCAGATTTCAAAGTGTGACAAATATGCATTCCATGGCTTGACGTTTAAACTCGTAAACAAATTATGTTTTCCAAACAAGTGTGCAAACACTGCAATCATCGACACCTTTAGTTACTCCACTTTATGGTAAGTTGTCACATTTGCGTTATTGGCCAATGAAATTAGCGAACTTGTTTGAATTGGCCAATCGGAGACATTGATATAGTCTAGTGACATAAAGCAAGATTCTCAACTTTGCAAGTGACAACCTTTGCTCTGTCAAACATCTGAACTCGCAGAAAACACTGAAAAAGCATAAAAAGTAAAAGTTACATCAACATGTCATTCATATCGAATACTTAGTCTCTGGAAACAACTTAAAATTAAGTGTTTTTGTGCTAACATAGAAAGCCATACCGTTTAATTTGAAATTATTTATTTTGTTTTATACATTTGATATTTACGAACCGTTTCTATGGAGATGTGGGATATAACCGAACCATTACTATTTGGACAAGAGAACCAGAATAAACAGTATACGAACGGCGAGTTTCTGTTTAACGACGATGGTACGAATTTTACTACTTTTACACAAATAATAAGCACCACATGTATGTGGGCAGAGTTCATTTAGGTATTTCACAATAGTGGGCATTTGAGAATGTCATAGCAGGCGTCACAATGTCCGAGTCAAAGACGGGTCTATTGGAACGATTTTTCTCTACGGTGTTCATATGTCTTAAATCAACGTATATGAATGCCATATGTACATTTCAAACATTTATTCATTTCAGATTCTTCATCTGGTTATGACTCTACGGACATTTCCGATACGGAGTCTGTCTCGTCCACGAGCTCCACGAGCTCACATGGTAGCTGCGAGAATCTCGCCCCAGCCCGAGATGACAGAGAGGAAGTGATGCATTTCAGGAGTACACACGCCCTGTGCGAGAATTTGAAGCTGATACTGGCAATGCCCGAGATGTGTGACGTCACGTTTCTTATTGGCCCAAATGAGATTCCTGTTCATGGCGTCAGAGCGATACTAGGAACCCGAAGCAGGTGCGTGCAGTATATTGTTTACTTTTAAATCTTTAAAGGACACTTATTTTAATAAGCAGCGTTTTTAAAAGAAAAAAAATGTTTATACTTTTCTTCTTCAGTAAATTGACGAGTTTTCATTATATACTAGAATAGTCTAAACGAGCACTTCTCAATCTACATTGCCATATCGGCAATTGCATATAAATAAACAAAACAAAGCACAGTAAGACTAGCACTATATATACAATGTTATTATTATAATCATTTACTACAGGGTTTTCTACCAGCTGATATTAAAGCACATGTCCATACGGTCGGAGCATGAACAGAAGCTCAAGTCACTGAAGAAAAACGTGAAAGCCGGGAAACAGACGTTCGGATTATCCCGGTCATTATCGGAGCGTCTCATCATTCCTGTGAAGAAGTACGAGCCTGAGGTGTTTCGGTTATTGGTCCAGTTTGTTCACTGCGGGACCGTGAATATGACCGAAGAAACAGTTGCAGGTAAGTCTGGAGAATACACCACGTTCGTCACAATACTCAAGATTAACATCAGTCACTCCACACGCATCCGCTGTACCTCATAACACGTTATTGTTGGTACTAAACAACGGGAAATTAATGCAAATAATGAAAATTATAATAATTGATTCGCAATATTTCGGCATTTATGCGGTTTTGAAAGCTGGTAGTGGCATATTTGCCATAAAGCACTTCATGGAATTTATAAATGCTAATTAGATGCCATCACATTTATACTAAGTCTATACAAATGCCAATCATACATAGGTAAACTGTTCTATTGCAAGTTCAACCCGTGCTTTTTTAACATTATATAAATCGTATACACATATTTTGAAGAAGTATTACATGACGTATAAACGAATGAGGCATATAAACATAAAAGAAAACATCATGAAATATACTTGACATCGTTTCCTTTTATTTTCAGGTTTGTTCTGCGGAGCTTCCCAGTTTGAGTTACCGGACTTGGCGAATGCATGTCTCGAATTTGTTGAGCGGTGTTTAGTCTCGAGACGCTGCGAGAACTTGCTGATCTGTACGAGATCTTACAGTCATCACCAGGCAGCACAGACACTATTTGATAAGGTATGTTGTCGTAATTTATAATAGCAGCTGTGGTACTATAACTGTGTTGGATGGTGTCACATAATTCAATGAGGTCCAGCGACAATATGACATGTTATCCACCTAGAATAACATTGTATTAGCTCCACTCACATGCAGAAGACTGTGAGGTTTAACAAAACCATTCCATATCTGTCTGTGTCGCAGCAGTTTGATTCCGCGGAATTTTTGTAATTATAAGCTCTAGTTCCCTAACGTTTCAGACAACCTTCCGGAGCATTTATGAGGACTCATAACTGCAAAATTACGTTTCTGCAATATGGCTTTATTGTTGTTTACTTTATACAGATGGCGTAGCTTTAATAAAGTATACGAAAAGTGTTCCCAATCATTTTTGAATGATTGTATAAAACAATTTCTTCTTCTTTATTTTTTAGATTTACGCAGTACTGGACCAACGATACACGGAGCCCGGCGTTTTCTGAACTCTTGTTATGATTCAAATGCAATGAGAAAAGACAAGAACACTACGCCCGTAGCGATCGAGCGCAGGCTTTATGCGATGATGGGGATTTAAACCTATGTGCTACACATAGTGGACGTTCAGAAGATAACCGAGAGATCAACGGCGGACTCAAAACATTCCAAGTAGTGACGCTGACACAAATTAGCAAACACGGTGTTCAAACAATTTGTGCTGCAAATTGATTAAAACGACGGAGTAATATACTCCGGAAAGTTATATAATGACGAATGGATGATTTATATAGATCCATGATATGTATTTATTTATTTATAAAAAATAATTGTTATTTGTTGTTAATTTGCATTTGACCATACCCGTTCTGGGTACATTATATATTAAAACATAGAACAAATGAACGCTTCTTTTAAATGCTTGTTTCCCATAAACATACTCACTTGCATGTTCAATTTATCAAACTGAAAACAAAGTACATACTCTTGGAGTAGTATTTTGTAGCATATACATTTGTTTTTTTAGCTGCCATCAACAAGTCTTTTTAGCTGCCATCAACAATGAACCTGCGAATTCTCTGAATTTGGTTAGCTCTTCGTCTGTCCATAAAATACATTTTTGTAGCATATGTATTTGTTTTTAGCTGCTATCAACAATGTACCTGCAAATTCTCTAAATTTGGTTAGCTCTTCATCTGTCCATAAAATACATTTGTGTAGCATATACATTTGTTTTTTTAGCTGCCATCAACAATGTACCTGCGAATTCTCTAAATTTGGTTAGCTCTTTATCTGTCCATAAAATACATTTTTGTAACATATAAGTATGCTTTTTTAGCTGCCATCAACAATGTTTCTGCGAATTCTGAATCAACATTGATATAATATGACATAAATATTATCACAACCGTGTGTCTGAGAGTTGCTGGCGACTGTGTCCGTGCGCTTTCCAAATAAAAGTAAAACATCCCGACTCAAAACGCCAGTGTGTTAACCACAAAATGGCGCACATTTTAAAAGTTACGTAACGTTAAGCACGTGCTGGAAAACAAAATGGCGGCGACGTAGAAAGACAGCAGACTGTAGACTATGTTACGGTCCTTTGCGCTTCTCTGCAATAGGACCGTTAGGGGGTATTGTATCAACGACGTCGATTGGTTACTACGTCGAAAACGTTCTGTGTCAAAAGAGACGTTTTGATTGGTTAGACTGTGTATTGTTGGGAAAGCCCCACTCGCAACGTAAACTTTGGCGCGATGTGTCAAAATATTGCGACTGATATTTGAGAATGGGTTGGAGCCTGAAAACAACATGTGTGACACTCAGTGGATATGATGTGAACGTGTATGCTTGAATAATAACGATTCGAAACTGGAAAACGGCCGATTGTAGGTAACGGGGCCTTTACACAGGATGGCGACCTTTGTGCCTCCCGTGTGCGACCATAAAATTTTCCAGATCGTCGTTGGAGGCTCAAAGGAGGCAGAATAGTTGCCTAGGTCGTTCAAAGGTGGTACACAGGAGGTTCAGACATCGCCATGGACGCCATGGTCGCCGTGAAGTTTTGAACATGTTCAAAACAGTCGCACAAAGGTCGCCGAGGAGGTTGGTTGCTCAAAGGTGGCTCAAAGGAGGCAGAAGGGAGGCACAAGCATTACCGTGGTTGCAGAATGGAGGCACAGTTGTCGCCCAATGGTCGCCAGGTAATAGATGCGTTCGACTGCAAATTTTCTCGTCAATCTGGGCGATGTTTCTGCCTCCCTTGTGCCTCCCTTGTGCCTCCTTCGGACGACCAATAGCGTGCATTGAACGATAACTATGGCGACCGCTGTGCCTCCATTCGGCGACCACGGCAACCCTTGAGCCACCATGCCAATGCTTCTGTCTCCCTTCTGCCTCCTTTGAGCTACCTGTAGTGCCTCCTAAGCGTGCCTATAAATAGAGGGCTGGTACCTGCAGTGTTTCATTGTGTTTGCAGACGCTTAATGGTGAACAACTCGACTCAAATGCTTGGTGACCTTGTAAG